>RJWH01005685.1:43912-70806 GCA_004363575.1 Solenodon paradoxus | reverse complement strand
GTGGCCTTCTTAGGCTTCTTAGCCGCCCCGGCAGCCTTCTTGGGTTTGGCCGCGCCCGCCTTCTTGGTCTTGGGCTTGGCGTCCCCGGAGGCCGCCTTCTTGTTGAGCTTGAAGGAGCCCGAGGCGCCGGTGCCCTTGGTCTGCACCAGGGTGCCCTTGCTCACCAGGCTCTTGAGACCCAGCTTGATGCGGCTGTTGTTCTTCTCCACGTCGTAGCCGGCGGCCGCCAGCGCCTTCTTGAGCGCGGCCAGGGACACGCCGCTGCGCTCCTTGGAGGCGGCGACGGCCTTGGTGATGAGCTCGGACACCGGGGGCCCGGACGTCTTGCGCTTCGCGGCACCTGCAGATTTGCGGGCCTTCTTTTTCACTGGTGTCTTCTCGGCTGGGGCCGGCGCAGCGGGTGCAGCAGGCGCTGTCTCGGACATGTCGAAGGCGGGCGTGGGGAGAGCAACTCGAGCCGGAAGCAGAGGTACTGGCCGGGACTCAGGCCGCGACGCTGCGCCCGCCCGTTTATATAGGGCGGAGCTGCGCAGTGATTGGTGCGCTGTCCAGCCCGCCTCGCTGGCAGCCGCAGAGTGTCCTCTCGGATCCCGAGTTGTGTTTGTTACACCTCAAAAAATGCCAAAAATATCAAAATCCTCTGCACCGAATTGCTCGATTTTTCTCAGAAAATGATCCCCGAAGCCTCAGCCTTCACACAGGTCTCAAATTCTAAGGAAAGCATGAAACCTTATGCCAAAACCCAGCAATATTTCCCGCCGTGCTCGTCAAATTTCAACTCAGAGAAACAAAACTTTCTATTTTCTTCGTAAATTATAATCCGATCTTTAACTCTGCAGTTTTCTGACCTCTCAAATATGAATCTCCAAGTAGTTAGCTTCCTATATGTCAAAAAAACATGCTACTGGCATTAAGGTTTTTATTACAAATCTGCACTTAAGTGAGGGAAGTAACACAGGCTCCTCGGAGAGCCCTGCCTATTGAGCTGAGGGCATTTGAGTTCATCAAACTGGTTTAGTTTAATGCCAAACAAATTATTGCCCATTTGGGGTTAAATGTTGGACCCCTGAGACCTCAGTCTATGCAGCCATGACTTTATTTTTGCCTGCTGCATCTAGATTTTTAAACAATTCCTTAGGATAATTCTTTTCCTTTTTGCTCCCAAGGGTTGGGGGCGGGGCTGTTGCTTCTCTTGCCCTGGGCAGTTGCTCCATGAGTTTTGATACCTTGTATTGGGATATTTGGGAACGAAAGTTCTAAACATAGGGTGCAGACATGGATTAGGATTACTTTTCAAATAACAATTAAATGGATGTCCATAAAGTCACAAGAGTGAAGGTGCACTTTGAAGGAATCGTCTGCAGTCTTGTTGAGTTCTTTTGACTTATACTACTTCATTGCAAATTATAATATACTAGTTAGAATTAAAATTCAAACATTGATCACAAAGGAAAATATATGAAACTGTAGATTATGACATATCTCTTCCCATTAATAGAGAAACCCAGACCCTTACTAGAGTGCTGATGAATGACTGGTCCACACAGCAAACATGGCTTCAATCATGAAGATTATGGCCCTATGCTTCTCCAAGCTCCAGGAAAAAGCCAAGTCACATGAAGAACTGAATGACAAGTTCTATCTCAGAAAGTGAACTTATACAAGGACTACTCAAGTTACTGCTTTCTGAAGAAATCTTTTCGCAAGTTTTCCGAGTTGGTTTGTTTAGGTACTAGTCAAATCAACAGAATGCATGTTAGCAGTGAAAATTCAACTAAAGGAATAATTCATGTAAAATGATCTGGATGAATGGTCTTTAAAAATGGCAAGCTATATATTTGAGAAACAAAGTACAATTTTGACTAGTGCTATAAGCTGTTATGATGCTATTGTAGGTTTGACTGGTTTTAATACAGAATTGAACATCACATTTTCAGTTCCACTGTCCCAGATCTTCTCCATATACAACTCCTGAAATAAAAGAGAATGTAACATTAACAAAATGTTTCAAAGTAGTCATTTAAATTAACGTTGGATCTAGTATAAAGTGATGTCAATTATCAATTATCAACATTTTATAAACCTAAATATAAAATATTTGTCAATGTAGTTATGCTAGTGTAGTGTATGCTAGTGAAAAATAAATATACTCGTTGGTATATATTAAAACAAAAGGAGAGTTTATCCAAAACAGACTAGTTGATGGTTACCAAGGAAAATAATTTTATGGACACTTGATCCCAGTACAATGAGGTTGTTATAGTCATGTTCAATGACCAACAAAACCACACCCATAAATGGTTGAAATTTGCACAACACTTCGAGATTTCTTTTCTTAAGTTTCTTACTTTGGATATTTCTTCTACTTCTTACTTGGACAGACTTAACCTCTCCAAATTCTATGACCTGCCAAGTCACCAATGTTCCTCTCCAATGGTACTGTGTGTTTTCTCAAAAATAAACTATTTCATGGACCTAAAGAAGATATCTACCGCTATTAAGTCTAGGATTTACTTGACACTCCTATATGATAAAGTAGGTTTAACAGTAATATTCCACTTTCCTATTGATTTATCTGCCTAGGCTAGTTATATCAAAACTACCTAGTGTGTGTGTGTGTGTGTGTGTGTGTGTGTGTGTGTGTGTGCATGTGTTTTAAATATAGATTCTAAAGTCTTGCTCCAGATGATTCTGAACCAATAACTTCAGAGAGAATCTGAGTATTTCACACATTCCTCAGTTCCCTCTCATGTCCAGTCAAGTCTAGGAACCATTGTCTCTCTGAAGGTGACCAACAAAGAAATTAAAAGTGTTTCCTATGTCAGGGAGCAGGCATGCAGAGATTACCTCGTCCCTCCGGTAGAGCAAACAAATTAACATCAGGCAGACTAATAGGAGAAAAAGAAAAAATTAAATTACAAATGATGGGAGAATTTATATGACTGTCAATTCTAAAGTAAATCAGCCCAACCAAGGACTTATATCCTGAGCTAAGAAATGGGATAGGGCCAGAGAGGAGGGTATCTGCTCATGAGAAGGTGACGTCATAGGTCAAAACCCTGATTCTAGATGTTTGCCTTGCCTTAGGATAGGTTTCTCTCATACACAAAAAGGCTGTTTTTGGAGAGGAGTATATCTAGGCAGTCTTTATTCTTTAAGATAATGGTAACAGTTTTTCTCTAGACCCGTAGGTCATGATCGACCTTTAGCTCCACAGACTGAGATGACATTAATTAGGCAAAGCCTGTGCTGGACATCTTGGAAAAATCCTACCTGGACTTTTGGAGGAAGACCCATCCTACACCTGTCATGGGAATGTTTCCATCGATTTCTGGACTTAACTGTGAGACTCTCTGAAAAGAAGTCCAGTCAGGACAGTGACCGTAGTTTGGAGAATGGAGACAATAGCAACCCAATCCTGACATCCTGGAACTTAACCTGAGTGCTAGAGTGGGCTCAAGAGGATGAAAAGAGTAGCAGTGAGGAATTCTCTGCTTCATCATTTTCTACCTTCAAAAGGGAAGTGGACACTGTGCGTGACCTATTGGATTCCCTAGTATAGCAGCTCCATTTCTAATTCCATTTATCATATTTAATAAATAAAAATAATAAAATATTATATAAAATCAAATAAACTGGTGCACCCTGGTGGCTTGAGTGTCAGATCAATGGCTGGGGCATGACCATGTAGGGCCCAAGGACCCTGGTTCGTGACATGAATAAATAAATTAATAGAAAGACTTTTTTCTCCTCCCCTCCCTCCCTCCCTCCCTTCCTTTCTCTATAAATAAAGTAAAATAAAAAGTAAACATTCAATTTATTGTACTGTGTACTACATGCATTTTTACTTAATGTTACAATCTCTTGCTATAAACAGTATCACCATTTTATATAGGAGGAAAAGGACTTCCACAGATTAAGGAATTCTCCTGAGAAATTGCTGGCTAGAGATGCATCCAGGATTCCAACTCATAGCTCTCTAACTTCAAATCATGTATTCTTAATAAACAGTGCTTTGTAGACAGCAGGTGCTCCCATGTAAAATGAATTTCTCAACATGGAGGTTCATATGGAATAGAGGGAGTTATGAAAGTTCTTGAGTTCTGGTAGTCAGTCATGAAATATTCTCAGGTGTATTGGTCTCTTGTGAATAAAAAGAGTGATTTTTTTTTTTTTGTTATGTCTTATTTTTAAAGTCTCTAGGGAAACTTGAATGATGGAAAGTGGGTTGTCTTCGGTGAACTTTTCTATTTTGGGCATGTTAGCAAATGTGCTAAGAGGAACAATATGATTTGTAGAACAGTGGAAAGGAATAGGAGGCGTGTACTTGGTTCCTTTTAACTCCACAGTTTTGGGTGCCGAGTGCTTTATTGTGGACTTTGCTATTTTAATACGATGTTACCATATTGCTTTATGGAAGACATTTTGGGGAAGAGATGTTTTTTACAACACAAATTAGCCATTCCTCAGTGTCTGCATAGGAATTGTATCATATAAGCATGGACTTGGTGACACTGAAGACCACATGCAGAAATCCCTTTGTGAATTATTTTAATAGGCATTCCATGTTGGCTTTTGGTATAGACCATTTCCGGACAACTTTTCTTAAAAGGTTCTATATATTATCTTAGAAATTTTTATTCTTTTTACTGAATTCAACAACTAAAGCTGTGGGTTGCATACCCAAGATTATTCATTCATTGCAGCACTATTTGGAATTGTAAAATATCGAAAAGAACTTTAATATCTACTTATACGTGAGTTGTTGAATAAGTATTTGAATAGGGCATGTCTTCGCAATGGAGTAATATGCAACTACAAAAATGAATTAGGACGATATCTATAAACTAATAAGAAGTAAATTCCAGGATATAAAGTTAAGTGAAACAGTAGAGTGCAAAAAAAGTATCTCATTCCTTCCTTATGAAAAGAAGAGGATACAAAAATAATTTTTCTGCTCATTTGTGAAAAAGAATACACCGAGGATAAATCAAAAATGAAATTGACAGTTTTTCATGGGGGGTGGGAAGAAAGGAGTGAAAAGAAGGGAAGAATGGAAAGAGAAGAGCAAGGATGAATTGTCTGAGCAAACCTGTTGAAATAAATCTCTAGCAACTATTGTATTGTTTCATTTGTCAACAAAACACACTTATACACAATATGGATGGGGGAGCCCAAAATGGAATACAAGCACTGACAAATGAACCAAACTACTAAAATAGCATTATAACACTGGAGAGACTGAGGAAGATAAAAAAATAACCCACACAACTAGAAAACAGTATTTTGAATGGATGCTGTAAGACTAAAGAAAAAAGTATATATAAAGGTTGTCATGTCATAAAAGTGTTTCTGGGATAGGGGTTAACAATTCTGAACCACTGATCTATATATACTGGAAGTGAACAAAGAAGTAAATATGTTGTAGAACATGGGTTACAGTGTTTTCACTGGTAGGAAAAGAAATATTGGGCTAAAATGAATCTTGTAGTACTGAATTCCAATCAGAGGTATCAATATAAAGTCATCTTTAAAATATATCTAGTTATGAAAATACAGAAACATAGATGTAGGTGCATATGATGGCTGGATTAATATATACACATGTATTTCCTTGGTCTGTCAGATGAGAGAATCTGCAATATACAAACAGTTACACCCTGGTAGCAATGAACACTCTTGGCACATAATCACCCAATCTTTGGTTTGTAAGCATCAATCTCCAATACAAGGAATCAGGATTCCTTAGAGGAGTAGTTCATTCCAAGACTGGATAAGGGAAAATATATGATGGACCTGGAAAATCTTGTGGTGCCAGAAAATAAGATTTAGAAAAGTTTAGAAAAAAGATGGAAACTTGTTGAAAAAAAACATGCAAGCCAGTCTCAAGTAGCTCCTAATGACTATAGGTATTACCATTGGAGCAATGAAATTAATATAGATAAGCTTGGGTCTCAACTGATAGAATAAAGTGTTAAAATTACTGGGTGAAAGTGTAAGGAGAAGCAAAATTTGTATAGTCTCAAACTATCTTTCCCAAACATTATCCACACAAGGACAAAAGTAATAAGCTTACAGTAGAGAAACCCAGTAAAAATCAATTAAGTGAATAAGGTAACCATCAAAGCAATAAGACATATTAATGCCATGAAATCCGTCCACTGAGGACACTTCATTTTTGTGACATTCCCTGGCAAAAAAAAGCATAAACTCAGTCTAAGCATGAGAAAACCATTATAGAATAAAATAGAGTAAGTAAAAACAATAGGAAAATTCAATGTGGGATCTTGAATAAGGTCCTAGAATAGAAAGAGGACTCTAGCTGGAAACTGGCAACATTTGAAGTCTAAAGTCAAGTTAGTAATATTGTACCAATGTTCATTTCTTGTTCTTTCACTGTAGCTATGTAAGACATTAACATTAGGGGAAGTCAGCTGAGGGAAGTAAGAGAAATTTTTATAATATTTTTGCAATTCTCTTTAAATCTAAAGTTAATTCAGAATAAAAAGTTTCCTTATAAATTTTCTTTTCGTATCTATAACAATTTACATAGAAGGAGGAGATGAAACTAAATGCAACAGATTCTCAGTAGTGGTAGAAATATACATGGTTTTTATTCTTGCATCTAAATTTATGTTTTTTTTTTCAGTTTCTACCTTAAATTTTATTATTAGAAAACAACATGTTTCTCTTAAAAGTATGATAAAGCTTACTTAAAAATAATATGTGTGGAGTTTCTCAGACATCTAAACACCCCATGACCTCCTTCTCTTTCTCTGGGTTTTCACTGAAATTATTTCCTTGCTTTTTAAAAATTTATTTATAAATTTATCACCTGTATATGTAGCCATGAACAATATGGTTAATTTTGTCCTATTTTTGCAATCTAGGCTATGAAACCATAGTGTATTGATTGTGTCTTGCTTTTTTTCTGCTCAGCAAGGTCCATCACTTGGTACTGTGTACAGAGCTCTAGTTTGTTGATTTGCATTCTTATCTAATATTTCATCTATAAATGTAGCCCCATGTATTTACAAGTCTACTGCTCTCTAGTATACAGCTCATGGGCATTCTAGTGGTTGCATAAGGTGGCAAATTATATTTTCCAAATATGACTGAAACAAATTTTCCTTGAACATTTCCTTTTCCTATATATCTTTTTGCTCCCCCATCAAGCCTACTTCCTGCCCCTTGAATCTGAGTAAGCTCGTGACAGCTCGCACCAATGGAGAGAGTGTGGAAGAAGTAGCACCCTGTATATGCCAAGTCCAGGTCTTGCAAAACTACAGTCTCTGCCTTACTTACTGGAACTTCCAGGATTCCATTGCTGAGCTGAGCTATTTATTTCAGAAGAAGGTTAATGATTCAAAGGCCACCAGGATGTAAGAAAGCCAAGCTGCATATAGAGACAAATTCTGGGCATTCTGATTAGCTGTCCTAATCTATGAACCATCTAGTAGAAGGACTAGAAATGGGAGAGGTGTCTCCAGTTGATTCCAGTTTCCAGTGATCAAGTATTTTCAATTGAAGTCATGGCATAGAGACAAGCTGACTCTAGTCTGTTGTATCTGAATTCCTGACCTGCAGAATTTGTGGACATAATAAAATGGTTAATTTCAACAACTAAATTTTGAGATACTTGTAGCCTATGAATTAATGGTTCCAATTTTTGGAATGTTTATTAGATGACCAATTTAAGAAAACTTGTTTTCATAACATATGTTAAGAAATGTAACTTAGGTGATACACACATGCTCATGTATGTCCTAAATGAAGCAAAACTTTGAAAAATTATTAGTTATCTCTTTTAACTACAGTTTGCTCCGTCATCTTCTTTTCTTTTCTTCATTCTCTGATTTCAAAAAACCAATAAAAACCAACTAAATTGATTTCCTAAAGAACGGATGCATCTCAATCGGCAGACTGCAGGAATACTGTGTTACAGGCTACAGCTTAAGAGGTGATCTTAATCTCTGTATAGCTTAATAGTATGCACATATTTCTGTATGTTACATGATCCTGCAACCCCTCTTTCCAAAAGCAGAATGTTCCTATTTGTTATGATTTGGTAAGTTATTTTTGGGATTTGAGAATTCTCAAATTTTTTTCATGTAAACTAATGGTAATAACAACCCCAGACTCAAAAATAGCCTACAAAATCATACCAAATAGAATAGTCCTTCTTTTGGGCATCCAGAAAAGCCTGTACATATTCAATACATAAAAATATTTTAATAATATTAAGCATTATCTAAAGTTCCATTTATATATATATATATATATATATATATATATATATATATATATATATATATGTGTGTGTGTGTGTAGGAGTCAAAGCACAGATCTCTTAATCCTGACAAGGTCTCAGAAAATATTTTCTTCTTGGAAAAAGGACCCAAGAGGAATAGTAAGTTAAGATATATTAACTACTTTTCCATTAACCTTAGTATTAAACTCATCATTTTTCTAATCAATCTCTTTAGCATCTATTTATTCAAAGATGCTACTAGTGTCTAAAGTAGATAGGGTTCAAAGAAGAAGAAAAGGAACATAGTCTTTGGCCTTCTTAAGCATTTTTCTTTCTCTCATGTTCTTGCTTTGTCTATCATAGTTCCTAGTATTTCCTCAGCAGTCCTTTACCTTCCCTCTTCACTCCCCCTAAATTATATGAATTTTCAGGTTTGTAAATATAAGTTCTATCAATTTATCCGGCATTGTTAATTCATTGATAGTTGCTATTTGGCATAAAAGATTAATCACATAGATTCTTGTGTAGTTATCCATTGCTGCACAACAAATTATCCCCAAATTTAGTAACTTAAACTAATAATAAGGACTTATTATCTCACACAGTTTCCATGGGTCAGGAACTTGGTTGTGACTTGATTTGGGGGTCCCCGATAAAACTGGAGTTAAGATGCTAGTTGGGGCTGTAGTCAACCAACGATTTAACTGAAATTGGAAGATCTAATTTCAGATGATTCACGTGGCTCATGTAGTTGACCGCTTGGTATTAGCTACTGGCAGAGGACTCAGTTCCTTAGCAGTTGTACCTCTTCAGAGTGCTGCTCATAGGCTCACTACACATTTAGAGTCCCCAAGAACAGGTGACCCAAGAGAAAGCAAAACAAATCATAATATCTTTTATTATAATATCTAAATTCTGAAGTCACAATTCTATGAATTAACTATCCAGTTTGAAAGAGAACTGCACAAGCATGGGCACATCAAGGTGAGCATTATGAGGGCCATATTGGTTTCTATGACTGGTCTAGAGACAGATGACTCCATTTAAAATCCTAATCCTATCATTTACCGGTTTCGTGACTTTTTTTTTTTTTTTTTTTTTACTAAACTCTATTTCTCAATTTTCTAACATCTAAAATTTGGATGAAAATCGTATGCTAGATTACACTATTATTTCTAATTTCTTGTTGTCTTTTGTGGGAGGATCATACATACCTGTCATTGATAAGGACTTTTTATAATATCCTTCTGCATTGAAGAGTATACCACACTGACATCAGTCATGGCACATGAGTTTATTTGGTCAGCAAAATATGAGTAAAAGTGATATGTGCTCACTTTCCAACAGAATTGTTCAGAGCAACGAGATCTCCTTATGTCAAGCTCTTTCAGCCTGAGTCTCTCCGTAAAGAAAATGTGGAACAGAGTCAAGAAATCTAATGAGAGTCTGGAATTACATTTGCTTATTGTTATCCACTGAGAATTGGCGTTGTTATATAACTTAATAAAATCTAACTGATATAACTATTATCTACTCATTAGGTGTGTAGCTAGAGTTAGATATTTTTGAAGTTATTATAATACTGCTTGGGACATAGTAAATAACTATATATATTACTTTAGGGGTATAGGGACAATTTCCCCATTCCTTTGAGGTCCTTCATCATGGGCAAACAACACCAGACAAGATTAGTAGGAGAAAAGACCAAATTTAATGACACGTATGGAGAATTTACATGGCTGTAAGTTCTGTGGGGAAATGGAACAAACCCAAAGCATATCTTGTGCTGAATGGGAGAGGGTACCTCATGTTTCAGGGAGAGAGGAGGGGGTCCTTACCTGAAGGGATGACTTCATAGGAAAAAAATTCTGCCTCTAGACTTTTCCCTTGCCTTAAGATAGTTATTTCTGATAAAAGGTTGCTGCTGCAGATGATTCCCTATCTAAGTATCTATGGTAAAGGTGACAGGTTATATCAATTAACCTCAGGGCTTTGATTAACTTTTACCTCCACATACCAAGGTGACATATATGGGAAAAAGTCTGCTCTGGGCATCTTTTAAAAAAGACTTATTTAGTTTTTTGAAGAGATTGATCCCATATTATTACTATGCATATATAAACCTAAAGTCACATGAGCTGAGTTATATACCATGTCATTAATTGTAATTTATAATGAGAAATGCAATTGATATTAAACATAAGTGTCAGACCTTTCTGGTCAGGGGCCCAAGATACAAATGAGAGGGTACTTTGAGCACACAAGTTGAAAAAACATACTTTTATGATGCATGAGTTTCCCAATTCTATCTGCCCTGGAAATACTTGTGTATTGCTATCTGGTCTGTGAAGAAGATACACTGATCAAGTCATCATTTTATGACTTCTTTTTCTAGATGACCAACAACCTTTTCTTTCTCACAATTGTTCTGACATGAATTCTCCAGACCAATAGCAACCATAATCTCCCTATATAACTTATTTGTTTCAATAGAAATATAGTTAGTCACAGTGTAGAATATTACAACATAATTTATACAGTTACTATAGAGCAGATACTATATGTCTAAGAACTATACAAATAGTTACATAATCCTTATATTAACTGTAAGTACTGTTATCACCACTATTTTTCAGAAGACAAAATTACATCAAGAGATGTTAAGCAACTTGCCCAGAGTCTTAAGCTAACAGAACTTACCTGTAGACATTGTCTCGCCTGCTGGTAGGATTATTCCATTAACTAATCCATCATCCTTTATCAATCATTATTTTTCTGACTACTGTAAAATGTCATTTTTATACTTTTAAACTTTAGTCTGAAGCACTCTTGCTTGATTTCAGTGTGGGAGAGAGAGCAGGGAGTGGAGTAGGTAACAGAAAGCATTATGTAGGACAATATACTAAGTTTATGAAGTCATGACATAATCATCAAAGGCTCCACTGGTGACAACCCCCTTCTCTTATGTAGATGACTCAGGGTTTGGGGCTTTTATCTGTTTTCTTTTCTCCCCTCCTTACTTTGTTTCTCATATAAAATATTCCCACTCACTCCCCAATGAAAATTTAGTTCCTAAACTTTCCCTGTTGAAAAATTCTGGATCCTTCAATATTCAAGAATTTAAATGACCACTGATGCCTCAAAGTCTCCTGTTTTAGAAAACAAGAGATTTAAGCCCATAATGACAATACTTCATCTTGAGGAAGCAACCACACTCTGGATTTCCAGCAACATGTGAATCAGGGAAGATATTTAGGGCCAGAGAGTACTGCAAACACTTCTCTGTATCTGATTTGCTCAAGAAAGACCAGTGTTCATCAGTTATATTCAGTTCCACTGTTGCCAGTATAATCAGTCCAACACAGCTAAAAGAAAGAAACTACTCTGGGAATTTCATATAGAAGGAATTTAATACAGGTAACCTGACAAACAGATGATGAAAGAGTTGCAACATCAAAAGAGGGATAAGAGATAACCCAAAGAGAAGTGGCAGAAGGAAGGTGCCACCTCCCAGAGGGCTAGCAGGACAAAGACAAGAAGAGGAGGTGATGTTGAAGAGTTGGGGCTGTAACAGTGCAGGGTGGAAAAGCAGAAGCTAAGACCCAGGAGAAGGGCTGTCTGATGAGACCAGAACCAAAGAGAATCAGCAAGGCTGAGGAAATCCTGAGGAAGCTAAGACACCATGGTCTTGCCTATGTGTTCCACCAATGCCTCCCATTGGCCAAATCTACTGGAAGCCAGAGAGCAAAGGAGCCTGGGAAATGTAGTTTCCAGGGACAGACAGTAGCTTCAGAAGGTAAATAGCCGTATGATAGAAACCGTCAATTTTCTTCAATATTTCTTCCATTTTCAATGCCTCGGTATATTACCCTGTATCCACATTCAACCAGAATTTGATAATTTGTGACACCGCTATGTCTAAGAATTACATCCAGAGGATTCCAAGCACACTTTTAAGAGAGAAGTGAAGGGAGGAGAGGATCTGGTTATCAGTGGCTATCATTAATCATTAATTTGTATATCCATCTCTGAGGGGGTGACCTGACCAGTTATATTCTCCACACAAGGGAATGGGATGGAAAGGGAAAATAATTTGCTCAAAGTCACATTCTGTTGCAAACTAGAGCCTGATGGTTAGCCAAACCTGTGCTTTTATTTACACCGCTCACAATGTCCAGGAAATCAAGGTTGAGGTCATCTCCTTCAGGTTGGGTGCACATAAAAAGAACAAGTTGTTTAAATTAAGTGTAGTCTTAAAATTGAATCCCCATTCTCTTCTCTCCCAGAATATTCTAACTCGGAGAATAAAAAAGGAGTAAACCTTATTACTGGTGTTTCCGAGTTCAAGACTAAAATACAAGGAGCAATATGAAATTGGAGTAGCAAACAGTCAAATCAAAACAAAGGAGTCTCCGAAGAGATAGACAGTTCTTAGTTCCTTGGGCTACAGACCATGGATATTGATGTAATAACACTGATTACAACAATACCAGCAGCAAATAACATCTAGCATTTATTGAGTTTCCTTTTTGGAAATTTTCTGAGATTTTTACATGATCTCATTTACCTTCCCAATATAATGATTATTTACACAATAATAAATATTGTAATACATAAAATTACTTAGGTATTTATTATAAATTAACTATAGATTTAAATATTTACTATATATTTATATTTGACCTGTGATGTACTAATACATTAAAATTTTGATACATCATACAGAAACATTTCATGCATTTTGAAATAAAAAAATAGTGTAATTCCTAATAAAACTCTTTAATACCCGCCCCCCCCCCCCCATTTTACTAGGTATTTGTGAACTGAGCAATTATACATCTTTCTGGGCCTTGGTCGCCAGTCTGTAACAGGGGACAATAAGAGCACCTACCTTATAAACGTAGCATCAAGATGAAATACAATAAGCTAATGCTTGGCACATAATGAGCATTATAATCTAATTAATGGCATCAGGTAGGAACTATTTTCCTCACAACCCAACTCCACTTGGGAAAGCAGCAAATTTGGGGTATAAGGAACATCAGGTTCTGAACTCTGAGCTTCCTGAGGATGGAGCCAGAGGACCATCTGCAAGGGCTGAGTCACAGCACCTTAGGGACACCAGAAACCAGAGCTTTAGGTCCAGGAGGGTGTCCCCTCAGGGCATCCACAGTTTTCAGTTCTGCCTCCTAGTGTGAAAACAAGAAAGACACTTGAAAAAAGTGCTCCTTCAGAACCAAGAATGTGACTGGGGGTGAGCCAGAAGGGAGGGAGAGGGGGCAGCTTTGGGAAGGGGAACAGGGGAAGGAAAGAGGGAAGAAGGTGGAGGTAAAAGGCCCTGGGACTCTGGTGGTGGGTGTGGTATGAAATGCACACAGACTGGGATGTGATTTTAGTACCCTAAAATGCATACATATAGCAATGTAAACAAAAGAAATAATAAAACAACAATGAAAGTAAATACATAGGGTACACCCCTATGGCTCAGGATTCAGGTTTGGGACCCAGGGTTAGCGATGGAAAACCAAAATAAACAAGTAAAAGAATTGCTTCTTCCTCCTCTCCTTCCCTCCCTGTCTCTCTTTAAAAAAAGAAAAAGAAAGAAAGCAAACTAATTAAAAGTACTCCTTAAATAATAGTTGATGATAAATGGAGAGGAAGGAAAGAGTAGGGAAAGGATGGAAAACAGAAAGTGGACACACAAAGGAATAGATAGAAAATTACAGAAAAAGCTCTTGGTTTGTAGCTTTCATGAAGAAGAGACACAAGGTGAATAGAATAATGATACAAAAGAAAATTCAATCCCAGCTTCTTAATGAAATCTTCAGTAAACTCCTCCACACTGAAGACCACTTCTAGAGGTCAATTAACTGCTCAAAACAGGTCTTCTGACATTGAGCTTCTGTCTGTCTCATCAGGGAGCACAGGGTCACTTGTGTCTGCTGCAGCTCCAGGGCAGAAACCAGCTGACTGCTGACGTGTGGTGACTGCTCTCATGCAAACCTCAGACCTGGGTGCCCCATAAAGGGACAGCGGGCACACAGAGGGCTCTGTTCCAGGAGAGGACCCACTGCCTGAGCTGCTCCCTTTGGAGAGAAAGCGTGAGAGCTGACTTGTATACGAAAAAGCAACATTTTCTGTGTGGGTGTCAGCTGGAGATGCCAGCTCCCTACACCTGGGAACAGGGAACATGGGTAGATCTTCCCCCAGGGAAAGAAGCAGTCATTGTTCTTGATTAGTTGCCAGGCAACCCCGAGGAAGTCCCTAGGGTTCTAGGTTAAGGTCCTCACTCTGCCTTTGCTCCAGGCATCCCTAGCCATACCACGCTGACAGTCCGCACTCCCCACGTGGCCACCCTCCCACAAGGCATTTCCTCCATCAGGGAGTAGCAGAGTGGTGAGTGGGGGGAGGGGTTCATCAAGAAAGTGATATTTGAGCAAAAGTCTAAAGGAACTGAAGGGTAAGGCAAATGAGTATCTTTAAGAAAAGTATTCCAGGTTTCCTCAGACAATCTGAAAGTCGATAGGAAAATGGATGGAAAATCACACAAAAAATAAATGTGGTGATTGCAGATCATAAGAGTATGAGACTTAATTCAATCCAGAAGCATGGGGTTCATTTGAGAGGTGAGACAAAAACCCTTCTAGACAGGAAAATAATATGATACTGTGAGCCAACATGTGTGTGTGTGCGTGAGACAGAGACAGGAATATCTAAGAGAACACTCATGGGGCAGGAGCTAAGACTGTTTAAGGCAGTGATGAGCTGATAAATGTCTAACAAATAGCATTCCAGGAAAACCCCAAAATCCAGATCTGCAGCACTGGTTAACTCCCATGATGTAAACTGCACCGTGGCCACTTTTACTTCCATTTTTACACACAACACACAGTAGAAAGAAGGATCCAAAATGACACGTAGACAGTCCATTGGAGGCTTGAGAGAACCGAGAAGCCCAGGGCCAAAATATAACTCAGTGTGTGGACACGTACAAACACTCATCTAGCTTCTTACCATGCATAAGATCAACTGATTCAGAGTCCCAGTCTTTTCACCCATCACTTGAAGGGACTGAACTAAAGGAAACACATTTCCCCTGTTCTCTTCTCTTCATTTATTCTTTCTGAAGAATATTCTCCTACAGCACCAAATACCCCGGGCCCTTCCTCAGAGCCTTCCTCAATTTTCTGTTCTCTGCCAAGATTGCTCAGGTACGCAGTAGGAGTAAGTTCTCCATATCTAGCGTGAATCTGTGTCTTAAGGTGAGCCCAAACCAGAGAGGCCAATGTGGGACATCCCTGTCCTGAAGTCTCTGCTTTTGGAAAGGCAATTTGAGTTTCAAATGCTCACCCCCTTTACTGGGGCTGCTGCTTCTATATCTGCAGGACACGTGGAGGTCATTTTGTGAATGCATACTGCCATTTCAATATCACATGTCTGCGAGATGTACTATTCCAGAAGCTTCTCCGGCCAACTGACTCCTGAGGGGGTCAATTTGGTTGTGTTTTGCTTTAGCACACCCCGGACATATCAGTCTCTGAGAGTGAAAATTTGCAGTTCTTTGAGGAAAATATTACCATCATCTCCTCCTTTTACTCTTCCACATTTGGAGATAAATGGATGGATGGATGGATGGATGGACGGACAGACAGTAGACAGATAAAGTAGATAACATAAATGATAGATAATTTTGATCTTTAGCCATACAGTCCTTATATAATCTTATATGTATTACATTAGGTTTCACAAGGAACAAAGTGATTTCTCACATGCCATTTCATTTGATTGATTTGCAAATTCTGGAACATACTATTATCCCATTTACAGATGAAAAACCTGATCCACAGGGAAGGCAAGTAACTGACTCCCTGTGAGATACTTAGTAAATGGCTGAGTTGGAACACAAGCCCCAGTTTTACTTGCAGATTCTCATGTCCTTCCAGAAATCTCGCTGTCTGTTTGTACTGTGTACATACTTGGGCACACGCAAGCCACTTTGTCTAGACTGATTGTGTAAGTATTCCTAAAAACTTAGTTGGGTGTCGTCTCCTTAGAACTCCATCTAATGACTTCATCAGAGGTTTCTTGGGTGACTAATTTATGTCAGGCCATACCGGGCGCCACACTGAGAACTAGCAATACAGGACCCAGCCCCCAACACACAGATTTTACCGAGTAGCAGAAACATTCTTAAAACCCAAATCTTGATTGCTGGAGTCCGGGGTGGGGGGGACAAGCACAAGCAACAAGGGGTGGGAAGACTGGAAAGCCATCTTTTCTCAACCCTAAGTGAGGAGGGCAGGAAATGACCATTTAACCAAGGGGGTGCCCTAAGCAGATGATTAATGAAACTGTCCTCCTCCTTTGCTTGCACCATCACTTAATTGTCTCATGCACACCAGGCTGGCATTTGTGGAATCTGCCCCTATTACAACATCTAACTCTCACAAAAGAAACAATGTTGAAAATCAAATAACTTTATTTGAGCTCATCTTTAGAAAGTTCCAAACAGTTCATACACATGATCTTTTTTGCTCCTTCTCATAGTTACTCATGGTGTTACCTTCATGTTTCAGATGAATAAACTGGGCTTTAGCATGACTCATGAGGCTAAGGCCAAACAGATTTTCAGGAGAAGACGCTTGAATCCAATCCAAGATTGGCTTAAATTTCTTCTCAATTTCTACCATCTTAGAGATTGAGGATAATGTTAATTTTGCTGTAAATCAAGGTTTGTCATTCCGTAATTGTTTTATACGCCTGCCGACAAGGAACAGTTCACATGTACTATGATATACATGCACGTGTACCATTCAGCGCTGTACAGGAAGCTCCCAGTATTCACGTCTAGAAAGCTCTTCAAAGATACATTGCTACAGAAAAAGAGTAAAAGCAGAACAGTGCATACAGTCTGCTATCTTTTAAGAATAAAAGAGGGGCTTGATAAACACGATTTACTTCTGACTCACGTTTGCATGAATTAACAATGGGCAGATACACAAGAAAAAGATTACATAGGGCTTACTGTGCTAATCCAGTGGCGGATACATCAATATATGTCTTATAATTTCGATTTGTTTGACCCTTTGACTATATTACTTATTCACAAAATTAGCCACATTTTTGTACTAAAGAGAGCTTTCCCTAAACAATATTTTCTCCTCCTTCTCCTCTTATTCCCAAGGAACACATACCAGACCAAAAGCAAAACAATAAAAAGATTTAAACAAAAACAAAACCACACACGGTTAATTTTTAATAAGACAAAATGCTCAGGTGCAGGATACTCAGTGTTGTCAGAGCACTGATCTCATCTCTCCATTTATTTCTGAGACTTGATGAGCTTGACAAACACTCTGGATCCAGGGACCTCTTTAGAGTGAGTTTTTGAAACCTAAGGGGAGAGAAGAAATCAAAGCAAATGCATTTGGGAAGTCTTTCTCAGTCTTCCTCAACACCTGCAGAAAAATATGTACAGTCCACGTAAAACCTGAGGAACTGGGTTTGGGACTGGGAAGCAGGGGTGGGCAGGAACAATCAAAGTGAACAACTAAATACATAAAAAATCAACTGCTTCTTCCTCCTCTCTCACGCTTCCTATTTTCTCTTTTCCTGCCTGCTTCCTTCCTCTTTAAAAAAAGAAAGAAAGAAAGAAAAAGGAAGAAAGAAAGAAAGGAAAGAAAGAAAGAAAACCCCAACTCCCCATATTCACTGAAGAAGTCAGCCTCCTGGGAAAGACACATTAAATTTGCTCTTCAAATAGGGTTGCCAGATTTTGCAAACAAATATACAAGATGCCTTCTTAAATCTGGATTTCAGATAAACAATTTTTGTTTTCATAGATAGACGTCATGTGACGTTTCGGGGGCCTACTTCTACTAAAACAATTTCTTGTTGCTTACCTGAAATTCAGACTGAACTGAGTATTCTATATTTTATCTGGCAATCGTATTCTCGGGGACACCTGGAAGAAACCGGCAAAGTGCACTTGAACGCATTAGCTCAGAGGGACAAGAAGTGTCTAGCCCAGTGGTGCCAACAGAACTTTTGTGATGACGGATACATTTCTCCACCTTTGTTGTCACTATAGCCATGGGTAACTTGAAAAGTGAATAGTGCAACGGTGGCCCTGAATTTTTTTTTAATTAAATGTACCGAAGGAATATTGCATAATAACATGAAATAGGTTTTTAATAAATCCACATCTGTATATAATACAGCAAGTTCATCAATATTTCAGTTTTTCCTTCACTCTACAATGAATCTCCTTTACTCTGTTTGCCCCCTTCTCTTCTTGCAACTATGGATTTGCTTTTATTGGGCTGAAACTCTATTGTTATTTAATTATTTTACTTAAAGTGTTATATATGTTTAGTGGCTACTGTGCTGGACTGAGTTGTTCTAGAACCAGTCATGTATCTCCCTCTAAATTTAGCAACTGGAATTGATAGTAATATCAAGTGGTGGCTGATATGGAACATGACCCGGGAATAAATTTGCAAGTACCTGCAGTCTAGTAAATATTCCCTTTTTGTGCAGCTATGTTCAGTTGTCTAGAAACTCCTGCTGAGTATTTACTGAAGATCTATTATATGTGGCATATGTGACAATCCTGAGTACAGGTATCAGTACGACAGCCATCTGCAACAGTTAGATGAGAGTTCACAGGACAATCTCATCATCAGAATGTAAAAGCCAGCCAGGCTTTTCTTTCATAATGTCTGTGCAGGGCAGACATTGCAAGCAGATGAAAGCATCCATCGATGGTCACACATACCCGCTGTGTGACCCTTTTTGTCCTGTGATTCTAAGCAAACTTTTAATAACCACAGACCCAGTGGCCCCTTAAAGAGGATTTCTTTGTGCTTGCGATCAGTTAGCAGAGAATTCCTTAAAGGAGTTAAGGACTGTCTGGGCAGCTGAAAATTCCCTGAGACATTCATTCTGGAGAAGATGGCATGTGGAAAGCAAATAGGGGCATACTGCCAAATTTTTATGGCATTCCTGGTAGCTGGGCAGGGCAAGTAGGTGATGTATTAACAATGGTTAGTGGGCTGACTTTTTAATACACAAATTCAGGTAACCATGCTGGCCTCTGAGGAGTTTCTGGGCCACTGAATCTATTCCAGGGTCATTCGCCAGAGAGCTGAGGGCCCACTACTTGCCAGGCCCTCTGCTAGATGCTGGGATGTCACAGTGAGTGACAGACCTGAGAGTGCACAGGGGAGAGGCAAACACTGGGTAAGTAAAATATCAGACTGTCTTTTAAGTCATCTAAACAAGGTGGCTGATCAAATCTGGAGTGGGAAATGGGCAGGGGGAGGTTACTTTCTTAGTTTACTTTTTATAGTTACGAACTTAATACATGCTGATTTTAACACTATACACAGATTAGGTTATCAATCTAGCCTCATGTAACCTCACAGACTGGGGCTTTAATTTCTAGATGGTAGACTCCACTCTTCCTTTAGGAAATATTTATGTACACATTTTAATAGACATTTCCAGGGAAATTTATCAAAATATTCGAGATAGTGGCAATGCTTCCTAATCTCCAGTAGTTGTGAATTTTACTGATTATAGTGATTATCTGTGAGAAATGGTATCCTTTTGTTGCTGCAAATGCATAACTTAACTTCTTGGAAGGTGAGTAGTTGTTTCTTCTCTTACATATTAGCCATCTGAAAATTTAACAGAGGAAATAAATCATCTTGTCATTTTATATTTTTTAGTCATTTTCATCAACTATTTTTTTCTATTAGTGTTTGCTTTTTCCTGAGCAGCTTGCGGATTTTCCTTACAAATTAACCTTTTGTGTATAATTTATTCCAAAACTTTTATCCCAATACATTTGCCTATTTCTCTTTTTTGGCTTATGAGGTCTGTGTCCTCTCCTCTATGGCTTTTGTCTTCCTGCCTTGCTTAATAGTGACACCTCCCCCACACCCCAACACATAATTGAATTTTAACAAACTGTTTCCTAAAATTTCACTCAGTATGTATTTGTATTTTATATTTTGACCATTAATCCATCTGAATAGGTCTTTTTCAGATAGGTCTGTCTGAAAAAGAGCTGAGAGCTGGAGGAGGAGAATGAGCTCATTTGAAGAAAGTCAGGCAATCAGCATTTCAGAGAGAGACTAACAGAGAAGGTCTTAAAGCAGCAAAAAGCTTGGCAGATGGGAAGAGAGAGCAGTGTGGCTGCAACAGAGAGGTGACAGTTTAGTCACAGAGGTATTCGTGGGTGTTCCCTCTGGTCATGGAAGGTGTAATAAGAGATGTATTGATGGTAAAGGTGACCTGACTTACAGAGTTTGGATCTGTGGAGATGAAGGGAGGGGAACACTCACTCCTAGAACACTGGCTGGAATACATGGATGTATGGTAGTATCACGTACTGATTTGGGGAGCACGAGAGGAAATAACAGGCCTGTGCAGAGAATACAAATTCACTCTTTGTATTTTGGAACTCTTCAGGCTGAAGTTGTCAAGTAGGAATCTGCACATAGATTTGCATTTCAGTAAAGAGGACAGGGCTAGAGATGTAAAATTGGAAAGTTTTTGCAGTCTTGAAATTACAGTGTCTTCAAGGGAACAGAGCAAAAAAAAAAAAAAAAAATAGGGGTTAGTATCAAGCTCCAAAGTTCTAAAGTTCATAGTAGATGACAGTCTGGCATGAAGTCAATACTGTCCTTTTAGCTCTGGTTGTCACCAAGTACAGGATGTGGCCACCTGCCTGCCATTGTTCCTGAGAGTGAGGTGTCTGATAAAGGTCTACACTCCAACTGGCTGACAGTATTGAATAGTTTGAAGCTTTGCACTAGTGCTTCTTTCAGAAAGAGTCTCAATTTTTTAAATACAAAGATCCTAAGTCTTAAGAACCATGGGTTTCCTCACCCTGCCCAAACTACAACTCAATAAAGAGCTCAAATGTAATAAATATCTACTATTCTTTTTCTTTTTTTTAAAGAAAAGGTGCAGTAGGAATAAAGGTGAGCAGAGGCAAGGAGTCAGGAAGAGAGGATGAAGAACTTTATTTAGTGATTCATCTTGTGCCCCTCCCCACCCCCACCCCCATATATAAACCCACGGCCTTGTATGGGGACGGCACACAACCTTTACTCCACCAGGGTGCACTCTCACCTTTTTTCGTTCCTTTTTTTTTTTAACTAATAAAAAATTGCATTTACTTCGAAGCATTCAGAATATCAATAAAATGATTGTACCTTTTTAATTTTAACAATTACAGAATGTCATTTCATTAATCTAACAACATTTGTTTTGTATAAACTGCATCAGAGACCAAAGCTACCATCTTCACACAAAACCAATTTGCGCTGTGCACCAAAAGAAGCTGCTTTAAATTTCCATTCTAATTGATACCCCCATACTGTACCAGGCAGCATGGTGGCTACTGAAAATACCACCAGGGTAGGGTTATCTAAAGATACTGTACGGTCTAAAATCAAATCTTACACAGCCTTCCATTTCAGTGTTTTTTAAAGGAATGACTTGGATACAGGGAGGTTAGATGCTTTGTAGATAAGGAAAAAAACTGTGCTAGAACCAAGTTATTCATCATGGTCTTCCTCCTCCTCCTCCTCTCCCTTCTCTCGCTCATTTCTGCATTGATGACTCCCTTTTTGTGCTGCTCCAGGCCTTCCTTTAGTTGGGTAAGCAGCAGTCTCCTGTTTTATTTGCCCTGCACCTTAGCTGTCTCCTTTCCACAAGGCTGCCTGTCAGCGGCAGTCGTGTTCATCCACACCTCCCCTAGTTTCTTTGCAACATCACCAACAGATAGGCCAGGATGTTCTCCTTTGATTTGGGGGCCATACTCAGAACAAAACAAGAAGGTCGCAGAAGGCTTCTTAGGTGCATTGGGGTCCTTGAATTTATTTTTGCTCCGTAGGAGGGATATTAAGTGTTCATTGCGCTTTCATATGGGTCTGTCAGCCTTTACCAGGTCTCCAAATTGCCCTTTTTCTTTAGCCGACATCTCCTACCTCTCTGCGCACTTTTAAAAAAAACTTTTGAGAACGTGAATGAAACATTTGAGGGCTTCTTTTTGTGCTCCCCCCAGCAAGTTTGCACGAAGAATGCAAATGATGGCATTTTGCCTCTTGGCTTTTTAGGATCCCCTTTGCTCATATTTAATTATTTTCCCTTAGTGATATAGAGTCGCCCAGTGCCCATCCAGCTCTCACTTGCCTGGCGCTGTCTCTGCGGAGCTCAATGGACTGCAATGCTTGTTTAATGTTTTTCGACTACACTAGTTTCATGCTTGAGAATTCACTTTTTTGAAGTTTACATGTTATATTCCAATTTAATTTATAATGATTATACTTACATATATTTTAAACAGATGTCTATTAATAATACTTTTCTAGGTGTAAATGCAGGCAATGGCTGTCTTTTGGTAGATCTCTCATTGATGCTAATCTTAGCTCAGTACAATACTAGTTTTGGAATAACACAGAGAGGGAAGAAGTCTGGGGTTAAATATGAGCCATTATTCTCAAGGTCAGAATGCAAGAGAAATAATGAAAAGCCTAATATCTCCTAATAAGATATTATCTTATTATTTTAACTATATTTAACAGGGATATTTAAATTTTTAATTTTAATTTAGGATCAACAGATGACAAACTCTTAGAAGGTTAATAACCTAATTCTAAACTTAAAGTACTTATAATTCTTTTTACAACTGATTATAAAATCTATCAACACTTGTAAAAAAAGGAATTCAAAGGAGTTAAAAATAAAGAGGACAGTGGATGGAGTAAAGGCGAGGCTATCCTTGCATAGATTATTTGGAAATTGAAAATTTTTATTTTATAAATTAGCAATGTTATATTGAGTTAATCTGCTTTATTTGGAATCTCCAAGGTAACTAAATAATCATCCTGTTTCAGTCTCTCATCTCAGTAAATCCCTGAGATTAACTTTTGTCCCTGGTGCCTGGTACCTTGACAGTAATTGGAAGGCCTGGGTTTATCATTCTCCTGAAAGGGTCTCAAATTAAATGGTCCTCCCTAGGACCCTTGAGACATGGCAGATGGAAACTTGCTTTTAGGGTTGGAAACCAACTGATGCTACTTAGAGTTTATTGCCCACTAGAGAATTTCCCCAACAAGTAACTAGGGCTTTTGGATATAAACAGTGACAATTCCAAGGAGAAGGAAGAGAAATAGCAGCACTTATTAGAGAGGAAGAACTAGGACAGCTGCAAGGAATGCTTTCTGTTTGGGGAACCTTAGCAGTACCTCATAGTTACCTTAGGAGCTGGTGGTCAGTTGGCACCTTCTGTTTCTTTGAAACTCCCGAAATGAGCTGCCAATGTAAACTGGATTTTCAGAAGGGATTTTTCTACTGGAAAGAGAAGATGTTATTAGCAGCCTCCTAGTCTAGTGTGTAATTAATGTCTCCTTTGGTAATAAACTGACCTCTAGAACCAAGTGCTTCCTGATGGTCTAGTCACTGACTCAGATAAACACTTACTCAACAGTCAATTATTAAGTGCTTATTGTAAGCCTATGATGACTACCAATTTAATAAGGAGGTTCCTAGACCTTCAGGAGATCTTGTAGAAGATGAAACAAAGTTAACAGCATATTATTTAGTACTAAACAATCAAATACAAAGTTTAGGTAATGGATCCCAAAGGAGAGCATTCAAACTCAAATCTCTAACTCCTTTACTCACTAACCACAATAAATGAGTGTATCATTTTAGTAGCTCTTTATCAAACCATCTCTCCATGTGTTCCTTTATTTCACTTGTCACACAATGAATCTAAAAGTGTATTGGCATTTTCTCCCCTGGGTTTACAGAGCTAAAACAGGTTTAAGATTAGCCACCCCCCTCCCTCTTTATGTATAATCTGGAGAAATCACCTCTCTTCTTTAAATTCTTCAGAGTTTAGGATGCAAGTAGTATATGAGCAAAATTAACCCACTGTGTGTTACATTTCCACTGGTTTCATTATTCTAACAATAATCTCAGGAAGCAACGGTTATAGACCAGGCAGTATTTAGATATAGTGGATTCCTGACCTTGGAATTTAGACAAATTTGTTTATGCAAAACTCCTGTTTCCTGGTCTTTAACATCAGTAGGATAGTGCTTACCTATAAGATTGTTGGATTAAATGAATATGCTGGAAGCATGCATTGTGTGTCTAACAAACTGCTTTGCAGGTGTTAGTTATTACTCTTGAACACCCAGTGTGACAGCAGAATCCATACTGCTGAGTCCATTCTTTCATGGCAAGGTGAGCAAGATAAACATGAAACAGTGGAGGCAAGGAGAGATGAGGCATCTAGTTCAAGGTCATAAGCCATGTTAACTGATGTGTTCAAAAGCAAATGAAAACTAAATGAAAAGGATCTGAAGCCTCACAAAAAGCAACTTCAACCTAAAGCTACAAGTGCTCCAACATACTAGAAATGCTGGGGGCGGGGGAGTACAGGGCTCCTCTTAAAGGGATCTCTCTCTCTAGTCTGATGATTCTCAGACTGCCCATTAGAATTAGAAACTCCTCAGTGAATTATAATGTGTGCTCATCGATCTCTCCGCCACTTTGCCTCCGCCCAACTTCCAAACACTCCAGGTGCTCCTTTTGCTGGAGGTTGTAGCAAAGTTGGTAACCGCAGATCCAGCGACATTTGTGCCAGTATCTACAAAGTGGGAGGGCATCCTTGGAAACCAGCTGCTTTTGGCTGATCTCTTCCTACACACTGGATTCAACCCACTTGCCTACACATTTCCCTTCAAAGCAAACCCAGTCAACCAGAAAAAAAAACTTTTGAGACTCCCCGCAAATCCCTGGATCCTATGGATTTTTGCAAGGTCCCAGATTGTCACACAGTGGGTTCCAGCTGCTAAATTTCCAGATGGTTTAGCAGTAACTGTTTGGGGGGAGGAGGCCCCACTATTTTTCAGCCTGTATGGGGAGTCTAGACAGTTAAATCTTTCTGTAACAGGCAGATCTAGGTTAGGGGTAATTTAATTAGCACAAAAATCTAATGACACCAAGCTACCCCAATTGTAGATGGGAAAACTTAAGTACACCCCAAATTTTTACTGGGCCGCAATAGGCTGTACACAGGACAGGAGCTGCAATTGGAGCTTAAAAACCAGTGCGCATTCCTAATTATAAATGAACTCGAGCAGTTTCCCGGAGGTCCTTTTCAATACCTTGGAAAACTTCATACAGCACTTTCAAAGTGAGCAGAGAGGCTAACTTCACGTAAGGTGGGTTACCTGCAGGTGAGGCGTCTGAGCCTAGCTAAGTGACACCACAGGAAGCCTGCCAACCCGTTCGGGAAATCTGCTTTCCGGAACTGAGTGTGAAGTGATCTGCAATTTAAACGCAGCAACACACATCTCTACCTAACTTTTGTTGGGCGTTACAAAACTCACAGATCACCTGACTGCGAAAGTGCTGATAGGTTATTCTAGTGTTGGTATGTGCTGAGGTTCTATTTTGTTTTCTGCAGACATACCGGTTTTTGGCACAAAAAAAGCCCTTTGTAAAAACCTAGGGCTTTTATTTTTCCCAACTTGCGCATTACTTACCTTTACATACTTTATAATGTAAAGTGCTACCAGCTTTTTTTTTTGATAAAGTAGGGGGCTCTGAAAAGAGCCTTTGGGTTTGAAAACGCTTCCGGAAACTCAAAGATGCCTGTCAAGTCACTTGCCCTTGGCCTTATGGTGGCTCTCGGTCTTCTTGGGCAACAATACAGCTTGGATATTGGGTAACACACCGCCCTGCGCTATGGTCACGCGGCCCAGCAGCTTGTTGAGCTCCTCGTCGTTGCGGATGGCCAGCTGCAGGTGGCGCGGGATGATGCGCGTCTTCTTGTTGTCGCGGGCCGCGTTGCCCGCCAGCTCCAGGATCTCGGCCGTCAGGTACTCCAGCACCGCCGCCAGGTACACCGGCGCGCCGGCGCCGACCCGCTCAGCGTAGTTGCCTTTGCGGAGCAGGCGGTGCACGCGGCCCACCGGGAACTGCAAACCCGCACGAGAAGAACGAGATTTCGCCTTAGCACGAGCCTTACCTCCTTGTTTGCCACGTCCAGACATTGCAAACAACGATTTAAACAAAACAAAAATACTAACGACCCAGCTGTTTCCGAAACCTAACCAAAGTGGGAAGTGCAAGCGGCTCTGCTTACTTTTATAGGCAGTTCCTGGGGAGTAAATACTGCTGTCTGATTGGTCAGTAGCGAGACTCAGAAAGTAACCAATAGAAAACCTTTATTTCAATACCTCATTTGCATAGCTCTGCCCATGTATGACAGCCTAGCAGCTCGTCTTCCAATTAACTAAGACACGCTCTGCATTCCTCATTAGCATAAAGGCCCTATAAGTAGCAGAAATCTGCTTCCTGCTTTCAGTTCAATTTTTTATTTGAGCTTTTAAAATGCCTGAGCCAGCCAAATCCGCCCCGGCCCCGAAGAAGGGCTCCAAGAAGGCGGTGACCAAGGCGCAGAAGAAGGACGGCAAGAAGCGCAAGCGCAGCCGCAAGGAGAGCTACTCCGTGTACGTGTACAAGGTGCTGAAGCAGGTCCACCCCGACACCGGCATCTCGTCCAAGGCCATGGGCATCATGAACTCCTTCGTCAACGACATCTTCGAGC
>RJWH01005685.1:24802-43812 GCA_004363575.1 Solenodon paradoxus | reverse complement strand
GCTTTGCAAGTAAGCGTCTAACCCCAAAGGCTCTTTTAAGAGCCACCCACTTACTCCCAAAGAGAGCTATAATGCAACTAGGTTAACGCACTTGGGGGCAAGGGGTCCTAAGAAAGTACATAAAGGTCCTTTATTCCCAGTGAGATTAAGGTAGTATGGAAGAGTAAAAGAAAACTGCTAAAGGTTGTTTTTGTTTGCTTGCCTGAGTGAAGGGTCTAACCCGAAGTTGAAGTAGGCAAGCCAGAAAAGCAGGAAAGAACATTTACCTTGGTTGTACTCACACAACGCCCCACCCGCTTCCGAGAGGACCCGACTGGACCTGGGTCATTAGAATATGTGTGCTACTCCTGCTAGAGGCCAGTACCTCAACCATAGTCCATCAGAGTACTTTGAGTTTTTCTCAGTACTTACTGTAATTCTACACATTAAAATGATTCCGTTTATATTGGGCCCCCCCATTCCTTAGATAAAATGTTTCATCACAGCGTTGACCTCCACCATATGAAATGTTTTTCACCCTTGTCCAGTGGGCCCCGCCACCATCTGCCCCTCCCCGCCCATTCCCTTTTGGAACCTCAGTTGCAAATATTCCAGGGTTTGTTTCTTTTTGTTTAGTCTGTTCCTTTGTCTTCACAAAGAATGTGGTTTTGACAGAGTGGAAATTGTTATTGCAGTTAGCCTTTGCCAAGGTTATTAATCTCTTGGCACATTAGAATTTTCTGACTAGATTACTGTCACTAAATGGTCTGAATATGGTTTGTAATAGGATTGACAAAACTGCTTTGGGAGACACCAGTTTAAAATGCTGGGTGATTTTGCAATCCTCCAAGGTGGAAGCTAAATTGAAAAGGGAATCATTAGCTTCAGGGAAACTTGGATGGGAAGAGAGAAGGGAAAAAGAAAGTTTTTGAACTTGTTTTCCCTAGAGAGCTTCCTTTTACCAGATGACCTAGGCAGACTATGAACTGGGAATTTCCAAATTCTCTTTTGCACTTTACTGCTAATCTTTGCTCCAGGCAAATCTTTTAAAGTGAAAGAAGCTCTTTATTTTGTCAAAAACTAAAGAGAATTTTCAACACCTAGGAGTAAGTTTGCTTTCTCTCTTAAAAACACGGGAAAGTACAGGAAATAAGATGTTAAAGACACCGTAATCTTACATCTGTGTTATTTTGACATTTGCAAAGAGCAGTAAATCTTGTCTGGCACTCAACAGACCTCTTGAACACAGCTTTGTAATCATTGGCTGCCTGACCTAGAAGAGAACTGAGAAATGGTGTGTCTGGCCTAATTAAGATGGCAGTGCAAATGCAGGACAGTGGCTGATGTTTGTAGCTTGAACTCGGCCATACTCTTTGAGATTCCTTCAAGGAACTCTGAGGAACCTTCGCTAAATTTCCTTGACTTTTTTCCTATGCTCTTAGGGAGCTCGCTCTTAGATTGATGGTCCAATCCAGGTTGACCTCTTTTGTCTGCACCAGTTTAACCAAAATTTGTGCAGATTCACTACTGCATGTTGTTCTCCCATTCCTTATCTCTCCCTTTTTTCATCTTTTATAAATTCTTTCCTTTAGCTTTCTTGGTTAAAATAATTCTATTGCTTGTTCTCCCTTGAATAAGTACCTGCAAGTAAATAGCAGGCTAATCATGAACTCTTTTCACCATTTATTTCTGAAGATTCCAGCAAGATACTGTACCTGAGTCCTTCCATAGGAATCAATAGAAATGTGGCCAGAAAATGCACTTTCTCCAGGCCTGGATACTTTTAGTCACTCACCTTCTCTTAGCACTTGCATACTAAAATTTATTGTTGTTTTACGTTCTTGTTGTTTCTTATTCTGATCGTACTCAGTCAATTGGGTGCACCTAGGTGGCTTTATAGTCAGATCATTAAGTGACAAGCTGGTGGCAGATGAAAGGGAATCTGGTTCATTTGTTAATCTTTGGTTATTTACGTCTGTCTGAAATTTTGATACTCTGGCAGTCGAGAATCATCGCAGTAGGAAGTTGATAGGTTTCTTCCAAAACTTTGGTGTTGGTGTTTGTCTGCAGCAGGTTCCTATTACTACAGATCAGTTTCCTAACTTCAAAACTCTACCTCTTTATTCATCATGACTTTATTTAAATAGTTGTCAAATTCAGCAAAGATAGCATCCCAGTTTCAAAGATAATGTGAATATAAAATAACTGTCTCTAATAACATGAAATGTGTTAGGCCTAACGGGACAGGACAAGAAAGAACAAGAACACCAGATCTGTTTGTTAGGTTCTCTCAAAGATTTGGGGGCTTAGGGGATTCGGTTCCGGAACATGGAAGGAGTGACCCAGAGAAACACTTCGAATATGGGAAAGACTTTATTTGGAACTTGGAAGCAGGCTGACTCTGTAAAGGAGTAAGCCAGCACTGGGGGAAGGACTCTTGGCTATTTTATAGGGGCGTGGGGATAGTTGCATCTTGGAGGCAGATGGACTTTAAAATGTCTTGGCAAGGCTGCCATTACTCAGAGCCTGGAGACAAAGATTGTTTAGAAATTCAGGAAGATGTTAATACAGACATCAGTCAAAACAATGAAGATCATTATCAGAAGAGACTGACAAAAGTGCTTAGGACCTGCCTCCACCACCAGGAAACTGAGACAAAGGCCAGTGGAGAATCCCGCCCAAATGCCACACACAACATGGCATCACCCATGCCTTTCTGGGGGGCCCTTGTCTTATCAGTCTCCAACATATCTTTTAAATAGACCTGCCTCTTTAATTGCTATGTCAAGGCTCTAAAGGTTATGATTCAATAATTCCAAATTAGTGGCCCTTTGGGCATTTTAAGAGGAGAAGCAGCAAGTCATTATAAATCAGACCATTGAGTCAGAAGTTTCCAATGGCAGTTGAAAAGAAATGAATGTTTTTAAACCACGAGTTTATAGTAAGAGATACGAAATAGAAACTAGAATTTCCTACCAGGCTTAATGTCAGAATTCACTCATCTTCAGCAACAGTGCTCCCTGAGGGAGCTCCAATCTTAATTGTGTGGGTTTTTTTTTTTTTTTTTTTTTTTAACTGATCAACATACTTAAAGCTTGGGCTCTGTTCACCTGTTTGAAATTTTCATTTTCACAATTAGTTCTCTAAACTTGCACAACAACTTGAAATACTTTCTGGTTTTGGATACAGATAACTTTGACCAACATTTCTACCGGCAGGAAAGTAATAAGCTTATTCTGTAAACTTAAATTTTTAAATGGCTGTTATAAAGACTATAAATTTTAATCAAAATCCAAGTGCCACCCCCTCCTTTTGATGTGGGGTCTCTGGAAGAATTCTTGAGTGTTGAGAGAGCAGTTTTCTAAGTTTATTAGAGAAAATGGAGGAGAAAGAAAGAAAGCAAAAGCAGGAGAGTCTGTCTCCCAAGCAGGGAGGACTGCCCGATAGCTTTGAGATGCTCACATTTACACTCTTGGGAGGGGCCTTCTGGGTGGACTCCAGTGTCTGCAATTACCAAGGGAATAGAACTCACAGGGAAGTTTGAAAACTTGAAAGCGGAAGTGAGGGGATTTTCCAGGAAGTTCTCCAGGTCTGTGAAGGGGCCTCAAGCATTTTGGTCATCCTGGCTCCTTGTGGTCTGAGGGAAAACATTAAATTGAAAGTTACAGGAATCTTTCCAGAGATAAACTTTGGCCTCCAGGGCTCAGGAAAGGGCCTGTAGGGTGTGACTCAGATCACAGCATCCAGTTCTGAACTCTCCCTCTAGCACTTTAAATCCACCTCTTCTTTATATTTTAATTCAGAGAAAGTTTCACTGTGAATTCAGTTAGTGGTCTTTGTTAAAAGGTTACAGATAAGCAAAACAACTACTCCATTACTTTTAAACCACTTTAAAATGTTAATACATGAACTGTAATTATATAGGGATAAATCATATATTTCTCATCAAGGTAACTTAGGATGAATTCGGTGGCTTATAGTGTTGCTTTAAAATTAGTTCCATTTTTTCCTTTAATAGTGTCATAGTGTAAAAGTAATGTTAGCACAATAGTCTAGTTTATACAAGTCTATGGTTTATTTTCTTAAAAAAAGACAAAAAATAGGAAAAAACCCCCACCTAATTGAATTTACTAAATTTCTTCTGACTAGGTGTATTGGTTAGATAAGTTAGCATCACTATTTAAAACTTTGTAATCGTAAATTATACCCTGAAGTAAATTAAATTGTAATAGATGATTCCACTTAAAATTGAATTCTTTTTTATTTTTTAAAGGAAAGGAGGAATGATGGTGAGCAGAGGCAGGCAGGTAGGAAGAGAGAGTAGGAAGGAACACTTACTTATTTAATTATTTTATTTGTTCATTTTAGCTGCTTCCCCCTACCCCCATCTCATCCTTGGATGTATGTGACCATGCTTGGCCAGAGGCAGTAGACCTAACCACTACTCCACCAGGTTGACACAAGGAATTTTTATAAGATTACAAATCATGGGAACTCAATGTGTCACCTTACTACTGAACTCACTGTATAGATAACTTTTAAGAATTAACTGAATATTAAATTGAGTAAATTAATGCCTAGTCTTTAGGTAAGTAGACAATTTATAAATCCGGAGGGTACAAAATATGCATCACTAAAACAAGGTAACTCATGCCTTTATCTTATTTTTACATAGTTTAGAATGGCTATAGATTAACAGGTTAGACAGTGTTCAGATACCCTAGGAGAATGGGAAGAGATGTTTGTTTCTGCAGCTCTAAAATTGCAAAAGGGATGTTCCTAGTGTAGGTTTTGTCCCAGAGGACCAGGTGGACTTCGGACAGCTTCCCAGTTTTCTTACGCCTCACGCTTGGTCAGCCAAGTGTCTCCTTTTCTTTTTTCTTGAGCTGTTTATAACACAATTATGACTACCACGTACCCTCGCTATATAGAAACACAAATATGCATCCAAGGCTGTATTTAGGGTATTTATAATGAAGTTGTTAATGTTTGCTAATATAGTAAATTCAGTTTAGTATGTTTTGCCTTATGCTGGTAAGGTAAATATATAAAGGCCCTGAATTTATCATTATATATATATATATCTGTGTTGTGTTTATTAGTGTATGTCTAAACATATGCTTGTCAATGTTTACTGCAGAAGTCGGAATAAGCCTCAGGGAGAGTAAGGCTCAGGGAGTAAGCCTCAGGAAATAGCCTCCACTGAATTTACTATCTCACCAGCCCAAGCCCCAAGCTATATAAATAACTTCTGCTTACCTCAACCACCAACAGACCTGCCCTGATCCTACTAAACAGAAACCAGTACTGGAAAACTTCCAGTGACTCGCCTCCTCCTTACTCTAGCCCACCCTGAAAACCTCTGCCAGTAACATCTGTGACTTACTCCCGTTCAGGCTGCCAGTCTTTGGAGATCACGCCACTGGTCTATCACCGCAGGTGTTAAATAAAATCCTTTCAACTTTCCTGAGTGCTTGAAGCCTGTTGCTTTCCAGTGGCTGAACCCGTTTTGCTGTAACATTAGGATTTGTTTAAAAACAAAAAACTCCACAAGAGAAAAACACAATTCAAATCGAATGTTCAATATATTGTGCTTTGCCAATCTTTAAATATTTTTAACAAAAATACTTCAACTTAAAGAGCTTGCTATCAAAACTTAATGTTGTGTTTTAAATGTCACTCTAAAATAAGACTGCAACTGTTTTTGTTGCTTTTATATGCCCATGATTTGTATTTATATATCTTAATGAAATAACCAGTTTTCTCTGACTATTTTTTACCTATCCTGAATTCAGACTGTACATTCAAAATAATAAAAATACTTTTTTTTTTTTTATTGTTTTTAAAGGAAAGGTACAGGTAGGAATGAAAGTGAATAGGCCAACAGGAAAGAAGGAAAAGAGAAGAGGAGGAAGAGCTTTTTGTTTTTCTCATGTAGCTATTGTCTTCACTCTGATCCATAGGTCTTAAACTCTGCACCTTGGGATGTATGTGGAGCTGTTCCCAGGTGTACTAGACCACTCCACCAGGGCACACCCTGTCAAGGTGTCTTTTACAGTATAAAACTACCTCTGGGGTTTTCTTGATAACGACTGGATAACCATTTATGTCCCTATCTTAGAGAAAGGAAGGATGATAAAATTGTAAGGTATATATGGCATTTTGCAGCTATCGATTGTCACTGTTCTACCTGCTATTTATGTAACTTAAATTGTTTGAATCTAAATTCAGCTTCCCAAACTTCTTTCCCAGTTAAAGACAAATTCCATGACTTTCTAAGAGCTGCTCTCACAGTAAACTTGTTTTATTCTAGTTTGTCTGATTGGGTGTTCACATCTAGTTATCATCTTAACAATATTACTTATAAATTATCTCAAGAATATTTCAAGTAAATTTTTCACTATTATGTAAAACTATTCTATAAACTATGAACAGTAACTCAGTCTACCATAATAGCTCACATACAAGACTGGGTTACCATAAAGGAGTGTCCTGGTGGCTCAGACATTAAGCCAGCAGCTGGGGTATAGGCCATGAAAACTCCAGAGATCCAGGTTTATGACCTGAGGTGGGTGGGTGGGAACAGGATGATCCAAAATAAATACATGAAAGTGCTTCCTCCTGGCCCTTCTCTTCAAAAGGAGTCAACATATACTTGCAATAACGATACCCCAGAGTTGTTCATTACTCTCACTTGTATTAAAGTTTTCTAACTGATCACATAACTCAATATTGTAGTGGGTGTACAGCAAGAATAATTACTAATAAGAGACAAAGGAAAAGCTCAAATTAAAGGTAGCACTAAAGAAGATACCCAACTGCAATACAAAAGAATAGTTCTTAATGGTTTCATCATTGTCAACACCATAATGATAATTATTTAATGATGTCTGAATTAGAAAAAATATCAAATATGATCAATTACCCCCTTCATAATAACTGACTACCTCAAAAATTTCAAACTGTTGTGTAACCCAATCATCTCCAGAATTTATAATCATGTAACAAAATAAGTACGAGATATGAAATAAACAATAAACACATGCTAGTTCACATTTTCTAAGAATGTTGATTACCCCCAAAGGCTGGACAAGTGATTGAATCTCGTCTTATTTGTTAGTATAAATTGAAAAGCTGTAAAAATAAGGTATTGCTTCCACTCATACTTCAAGAACAATAGCTTCAACAAATCAATTTCATGTAATTGTTTCAAAACATTTGAATTTCCTTCACCTGGTAATATCCTGAATACTTTTAAATGATTAAAAATGAGATTATAGGTAAAAGACTTTAAAAAAATATTTGTTTAAATACTCTTAACATCTACCTCCTCCTAACAACTGGGCAGATAATACAAGACAATTTTAAGTAAAAATTTGCTTAAAAGTTTAAACTTTGACTGTGTTCAGTTTATTCCCAACCCTAATAATAATAATATGGTTTATACCTAAAGATTCTCATACATTGTCATCATTGTAAGTGCTGTAAGTGTAACAAAGGCTCTGTTAGACTTGGCTCTTCTCTTTGTACATGTTTTACTTTGGTATTTTCAGATATTATTAATTACTGATGTTCACTACACCAGCCTATATCCAACAAATACAAGTTACATTTCAAAAAAATGAATCATCAGATACTTCCATACAGAATATAAAGTTAAATATTAAAAGAAACTCTTAAATTTCTTAAGTCAATTTTATAATGGTGCTGGAAAAGGCCAGTTACAGTACTTTTAACTATAAATACTGGTTTTAAGGTTCAGGTTTAGAATCTTAACACCTCGTTACACACTTCCGTTCGAAATCCTATTCTGACACTCACTGAAAGATTTCCAGAATTTTGGAAGTAGGAAGCTTTCTCCTAAGATCCTACATGCTAAGATGTGATCAAGAATAGACAGTTTCTTCATTCTTTTTCCTGTTGTTACTGTTTTGTCTTTTTCTCCTTTATCAAGTCTTTCCAATAATTAGGTTTTAACTTGGTGTTCCTAAGTATTAAATAAAATGTCTTCAGAGCCTGTCATGTTAAGTTTCACAGGTATTAAACAAGAATCTCCATACTTGTAGTAAATTTTGTTTAAATGAGTATGTGTGCTACAACAATGGTGGAAATATGACCTACTGAAGATGGAAGTGCTGATTGAGGATTAGTGGAATATATTACATGAAGGCAGCCAGTCATGTATGCGCCACAGCCAATCTTTAGAATTTTTAGAGAATCACTAATTGTTTATTTTGAAAGTACTCCCTCGTCTGTGCAAGAACAGATTGTCCAGATTAAACTCCTTTTTACTAAAAAGAATGTCCAGACTTACCCTGTTTCTTTACAGTCTTGCATGCTTTTTCTCTCCTCATTCTGCTGTATACTTTATTTTTTACTTCGTTGTATGATATCTGTTGCTTGGCATGCCTTCCTTGTTCACAAGTAAACAGTGTGCTATATAATTAATGGAATATCTTTGAATTACTGTTTGGCAAACCTAACCACTCTGATCCTCTAGGGTGCCAACAGTTTCTTACTCATGAGGATGGATTAGATGAAGCACCAAATATAAAATACTTGTCCCAGGATTGGGAAGTGTCAGTAAATGATCGTGTAGCATTGTTCTATGATGAAAAAGGTGTAACCTCTAGAGACAGAACTTTCAAGTTTAACTCCCAGCTCACCACTTGTTAGCTATGAGATTTTGCAATTCATTTCTGTAAGGTTTTTTCTGGGCTCCGCGAGGAGAAAATTTCAATCAGACAGAAAGCAGAATAGTCAGGGCTTTATTGGACTTTGTGCTCCCGGGCGAAACTCCCAAGTCCGCAAAACGGGCCTGGGGAAGTCACGCGCAGAACAAAGGGGTACCGGCTCTTTGAGCAGAGAAATTTCGTGGGCTTCCCATATCACGATTGGGGATTGGCCCTGTGAATCCAGGTGTGGGGGTCGCATCCCTTATTCTGACGTCATCTACCTTTTTCCCGGGCTTGGCCTTTCCCGGGCATGCCCGCTGTCCCTGCCCGCTGTCCCGTCTTTCTGAGCCAGCCTAACAATTTCATCTTTCTATGTTTCACTGTCCTTGTCTGTATCTTGAGGAGGACGACAGCATCTGTTGTGACCAGCAGAGGTCGGGGTGCTCACCATCTATAAGCCAAACAACATGGAAGGTGGGGTGCAGGGTGCAAAAGAAGAATTGGCTTTTTTGGAAATTAGCCATCTGAGGAGAACTGGAGGTCTCGGGTCCCTGAAAAACCATCTTAGCCACCCCGGGCAAAGACAGGGCTTTCAAGGGGGCAAGAGTCCCAGGGGGTATTGAATGCAGGATGTGCAAGGGTCTACCATCATTAAGTTACTCATCATCGTGCCTTGGTTCTGATGGTGCCTCTTCCTATCTCACTGATAAAGCTTATTAGCCAACTGAGTCTGCAAGTGTTTTTAGTGTGTTAGCGTTTCTTTCATTGTTTCATTGGCGGCCTTTACTACCTTCTAGATATCTGTGAAGATTAAAGATCTGTAATGTGTAGAAAGCACTTTCAAGAGTTCCTGGCACATGGAATGTGTTCCTGCCTACTGCTGCCAAATTTCTTTTCATGATCTTTCTTTTTTCCCTAAAGGAATCCTATGATTAACTAAAGCCTTGATAGGAACCGATCTAGTCGTTAATGATGGGAATTTCACAAATGATTTGATATAAAAAGAATGCTGACTGATTCATTGTGTTAGTCCAATGGGTTGAAAAAACTTTTTCACACAGGCTTTAGGCATATTGCCATGGACATAAAGAGTGATATCATCAGCCTTGTATCTTCCAAACTTGGAAGTGTGTATAGGTTCAGCACTTTCCTAATGTCCTAAGTTAAAAGATTTTAAAGTGAACATTTGTAAACTTTTACCCTGTGCAATCCTGCATGACTACATATTAAAATAAGCTGGGCAGAGTACACAGCTGCTTATGACCTTTCCTGCAAGACATTCTAGTCTGACTCATTAGCAGTTCGGGAAAAAGAGTAAACCTGGAGAAAGAGACGCTTTCTTACTCTTCTAATTATGAAGGGGGTGCGGGGGGAGGTGAATATTTGGTTAACTTATTAAAAAAACTAACATAGCCTAAACATGCAATAAGCATGTGTATTGTAATTAATAGAAAGGGCTGATCATATCTTTCTACGACTATTCATGCCCTGGTATCGTAGTCCTAAGTTGTAAAGGAGGGCACGGAGCTTGAGGAGACAGACCTGATCTAAAGGAGACAATACTTCGGTAGAAACTTGACCTCATATTGCAACTCTAAACTTGTCTTCTGACCACATTGAGTTCTTCAATAAGAGAACTGGATTCAGAGCAACAAAGATAAAGCTTTGTTAGTTTTTTCTCTTTTTTTTTAAGGAAAGGTACAGGTAGCAATGAAGGCAAGTAGGCAGCCAGTCAGGAAGTAAGAGGAAGAAGCAGCACTTTTATTTCTTTTTATTTTAATTGTACATCCTTAGTTGTCCTCCTGACCTGGGGCTGCAAACTGAGGTCCTTGGGATGTATGTGGTCTGCACTTTGGCTGGAAGCAGCTGACCACACCACCACTCCACCAGGGCGAGCCTCTTTTTTTTTTTTTTTAAGGGAAAGTTGCAGACAAGAATGAAGGTGAGCAGGCAGGTAGGCAGGCAAAAAAAAGCAGCAGCATTTTAATTTATTTTATTGAGTTGTTCATCCTGGATGTTTCCTCCAACCATGGGACACAAACCTGGGTCCTTGGGATGTATGTGGATTGCACCTGCCTAGACTGTGTAGACCAAATTCCTACTCCACCAATCTATGCCTGTTCTTATTTTTTCTTTTCTCCCTCTTCTACTCCTTTTGATGCTTTATTTTCTTTTTACTTTTTCTCTACTATTACCCAGACTGAGCTGTAGGACAGAATATAAAAATATTGTTTTATTCTTGGACTTGCTAAATTAAGCAATTGGGATGATAGCTACTGGGTACTCGATATTTTAGAGCCAAAGACATTTGGATTTTAATGCACTAAGAATATTTTAATAGAAAAAATGAATAAATTAAAGTGTGCATTTAAGACTTCTACAGAGATGCAGATGATGATATTTTGAATAGAAAAAGTCCTGCCTTGACTCCAAGGTATTGAACATGGCTAACAGGCATCGAGATAAGGGTTTTTAGAAAATTTGGAGAAAATACTGAGGGGTCTTGAACTTAAGATCAAAAATTATATTTGGCACAGTCAATTGTAGACATAAAACTGAATGATTGGAATATTTTTTATACATACATATTTTTAAAATACTTTTTGGGGAGCAGACTTAGGTTTGTAATATGGGTTTGGGCTTCCCAAAATGTTCAGATAGATTTTTCCAATTACGTTCTTTCATCCTATGCCTTGGGCCTCCTCCTGTGGTCTTAGGGATCTCTCCTGGAGGCTTGACATTGGGTCAACAGGCAAAATAAGGGAGAAAAATGCCACTGTGAGGGGGGATTTCATGTGCCAGACCCAGAAGTGGCACGTGGCACACAGGACTTCTGCCCACATTCTTTGGGCCAGAACTTGGTCTCAGTGCCACCTACCTGCCAGAGAAACGCCATGGAGACTGTGTGATCAGGTAGAAAAGCAGTGTTGGATGAAAAGCCGGTGTGAGAGTCAAAAGAAAAGTTCCCCTATTTCTCTGAGGTTCGTCACAGGCTGAACAAATGAGCAAATTAATATTAGGCACAATTAGGAAAAGAAAAGTACAAATTGACATAACATAGCATGGAGAATTTACATGGTGGTAAATTCTGTGGAAGGTGGGGCAGACTGAAGACTTCTATCCTGAGCCGAAGTATCAAAAGTAGACCTGGGATTGTGGAGAAGAGAAGAGGGGGTCACCAGTGGCTAGGAGATAGATTACTTAGGATTATGTACAGATAAACTATCTTTTGAATTAAGACCTTCGAAAACTACATTCTTTTGGGGATATGGGAATATATGGGATATGTTACCTCTCTCGGGGAAAGGGAGAGGTTTAAATGAGTGGCAATGTTTAAGAGAAAGACAAGGTTAGGAAAGAGATCAAGGCTTTTCCCCCTCCAAAGTGACCACTTTTCCTTCTCAAAGTAATTTGCATGCCCTAGTGGGATCCCTCCAGAATCTGGGGGTAATCACAGGGCCCTTCACAGGCAAATTCTCAGTTATCATGTCCAACCTTCTTATCTCCCTTTCCTACTGCCTCTTACCTGTTCTGTCCCCTTTAGGAGGCCCCACAATGGCTTTTTGTGGACAGCATCCAGCATAGAGGGATTGAGGATAGTCTTCAGGTGGTCTTGGTGTGGAGGGTTCTTCCCTTTCTCCCCTCACCATTAAAGACCATCCTCTGCCTTCTATTACTCCAGCTGCCAATGAGCTATTTCAGTGACTGCCTCCTTGGAAAAGAACAGAGGTTATGTGTGGAGCTTGTAATTCAGCAGGGAGAGATAGCAAAATAGCAGTATTACAAGTAATTAGTTCCAATGTAATAAAGGGAATACAGGCTATAGAAAAGGAAAAAGGGAGAGCAGGGAAATGGAGTAGCAGTAGATATAATTTTCATGCTAACACTGATTAAAATGCTTAATATACTAGTAGCTTACACTAGTTATGTGTCAGGCACTATTCTAAATACTTTATTCTGGTAACTTAATTACCTCTCAAACAATAGAATGTTAGCTTTCTTGGAGGAAGAGAACCACTCATGAAGAAAAGGAAGAAATCAAAACCCTATAGGTTCTACCTTTGAAGTTTGCAGTCCCTTGTCCTTTGAGAAGAGTGACAATGGTACTGTCATTCTGCAGTGTGTGCGTCCACAAGACGAGCTGTGGTCCCCTCCAGCACAGTCCCTAAATTTGGTGCTTTTTCAACAGTGTTTAGATAACATGGTTTTTGTTGTTGATTTTTTTAAAGGAGAAGGTACACACAGGAATGAAGGTGAGTAATCAGGCAGGTAGAAAGAGATCGGGGGAGGAAGCGATTTATTTTATTTAGTTGTTCATCATGATCATTCCCCCAGCCTGGGACGTGAATCCAGGACCTTGGGATGTAACTGGACTACGCCAGTCAGAAGCAGTGGACAAAACCCACCAGGGCACAAGATACCATGTTAAATGCTCTATTGGAACATCCGAGGTCACATCTTAAGTTTGTGGGGTAGACTGTGCCCCTGAGCTGTTACAGAGGCCTGCTTCCCTCTTGCCCATCTCCTATTCCCACCAGGCTCTGCTTCCAGGCAGCTCTTTCTTAGAATCTTTGTAAACAGATCTGTGGCTATGCTTTCACGAGTGCATACAAAATGGAACAAAAGCCCTGTCTCTGCAAAGTGAAGAGATGACCTGGGTGCAGGATCTGTCAAGCGTGGGTTATAATTACTAGGCCTCAGATAAACCAAATATGTAAACATTTTATCTCCCTGCCAGAGGAATGTGTCCACCCACGAGCACTAGAGGGGATTCCTGAATAAGCAACCCCTGCATACATTTTCCTGCACTGGATCTGAACACCTGTGGAGTATAAAATCAGCTTTGCCGTTCCTTGTCAAGCAGAGGAGGAAAATACATTTTATTATACCCCAAGAAACAAACTAAGCATTTACATGGGTCCATTTCCATTATATATGTTTCATTTGACATATTTAAATGGAGGGAGGGCTGACTTCATCTGCCCTTAGCCCAGGAGGAGGAGTACTGGAGAGAAGGGAGGCTTCTGTGAACTGTTCAAACTGCTCCATGTGGGAATAACAAACTTGAATTCTTAAACCTGTCCTCATGCAGGGGGCATCTTCATCCCTCATGGGAAAGCTCCCCAAGGCTTACCCCTAAGCACTTCAGGACAGTTACCACCAAGTTTGTCACGATGTCTCCTTTGTGATAAGCTGTAACACCTTTCCTGGATTGGCAGATTCTTCAGCACTCAGCTCAAATGTCACTGACTAGCTCATACTCACCATTTATTTAAGCGTCTATATAGACAAAAGTGCTAGACAGTGTATGTTTACTGCAGAGGGTAACTATCCAGCAGCTGTGCCTTGGAAATTTCAACCTCTGCTAGCCTGACTCTCCTTATCTCTAAAGCAGGATCAAAGTGTAGTAGGTACTATATAAGGTTGTTTCAGATTAAATGCACTGGTATCTAAAAAGTGCCTAGAAGATTGCCTGGCACAGGAAGAAAGACCCAATGAATATTACTGATCATCATTATTGTTATTCTCACAGTCAAGTATAATATCAGGTAGTTGATAAATTATAGGAGTGAATTAACCAACCAGTCTCTTTCTCTTATGTGTTTACAGGAGGAGCAAACAGGTTTTAGACATCTTTGTCTACCATTGCTGTACCTCACAAAAAAAAATGGAAACGAGTGACACTAGAAGACGACAAATGGAGCTACTTTTAACGATTGTGAAAGGATCAACAGAAACGCAGTTAAAACATATTTTCTAAGTATAAAAAATAATAAATGTTCATTGTGGAAATCTGTGTAAAAGTAGTTATTGAGAAAGGAAATTAATATTAAACGGGGATAACCATTTTAAAAGTAAAACTACAGCATGCCCCGGTGACTTAGTGTTCTAGTGCAACTGGGAGCGGTCCCACATACATTCCCAGGTTCCAGGTTCAAGAGCTGGGGTTAGGGGAACAACCATTGTGAACAAAGTAAAAATAAATAAATGCTTCTTCCTCCTCTCTCTTCCTGCTTACTGGTCTTCATTCCTGCCTGTACCTTTCCTGAAAAGAAAAGAAAAACCACAGCCTCTAATAACAAAGATTTTGTAGCCCACTTAAAGTATGACTCTGTTCAGGCCCCTCCTGTTATAGTTTAATAGTCTACTGTTTTTCTCTTCTCCTTGCTAAGTTTCAAAAACAGCTGTGGGTCAGACTGTCCCAGTTTGGCACATGGATATCTGGAGAACCCAAGGTCTGATCAAAGTGACCTCTCACGTATATCAGCATTCTCCTTGATCTGGGTCCTGAGTTATGTTGCTGACACTAAAGCAGGAGGTGACCAGACAGCCACCTGTTAAGAGGACACATCATGCCCCTCCCAAACTCAGTGTCCCTTAAAAACCCGTTTGCTTTCACTCCTCAAAGCCCCTGAGGAGACTAAGGATTTGGACATTAGATCTCTTAATCCCTTATTTTCTGCAGAAAAATTAGCCCTTTGCCTTCTCCCAAATCTGTGTGTGGTTTTCATTTGGCACTGCTGCCCAAGAACCAGTGGTTCGGTAGCAAAAGGTAGTTCTAAATATAAAATACCCGGAAAATTCAAAAAGTGTGTTTGGTATATGGGGGCTGAAAGTAAATTTCTCTGTTCTCTTCTTTTCAGGTTGGTCAAGGAATCAAGTTAACACCAGACAGACTAGTAGGGGAAAAGAACAAATTTAATTACATAGATAAAAAAAATCTGAATGGATGTGGAATCTAAAATGAGACAAAATGAGGGCATACATCCTGAGCTAAGGAATGGGATAGAAACCAGGGGCTTTGAGGAGGGAGGAGGGTGACTCATATGATGTAGATCAGATGCCCTGTCATTTGCCCTGCCATTTAGATGTTTCTCCATTTCAAAGGCAATTTTTGGTAGACATTCTAATTCTGGGTAATATCACCAACTTTCATTTGTTAGGTAGCTAAGGGAGTAGAAAACATAACTCATACATATATATACACACACACATACACATATATATGTATAAGTATAAAAGTATATATATATATGCAAACTCAGTTGAGGATACCAGTCAGCAAAGCAACCTTATTTTGGCCAAGAGGCTACCGTTTGGAGATCCATGTTCCTTAATTTGTTCTTCATGATCTTCTCTGAAGCTGTGGGGACTAAGAAATGATTTTAGTCACAAGCAACCTACATTCCTGTAGATTATGCTTTATTAGTGTGTGTTTGCTCAAATTAGGTGGAACTCAGGGGTTTTTAGAAAACTTTATAAACATTATCTAACTCCATATGAAACATCTAAGACCTGTGCTACTTTCCTCACAAATATAATTTTTGATGTAAATCAGAGTGTATATAATTTATTTTCTCCATTAGGTTAGAAGTCAACCATTCAGAAGACCACTCAGAAGTGAGAAGACAAATCTGCTGCTAAAAACTACTTTTAAATTTACAAGGAAATAAAAAGTTTCGTTGCGCTCCTTGGGTTTTGCTGAAAATTGAGGGCTTTATTGGATAGTTTTGGCCCACAGGGTAATTTTTCACTAAAACACGAAAAGCATAAGAAACCCGAGTATCCTAAGATCATTGGACAGGGGCCCCACGGCGATCAGGTGCAGAAGATTTTTGTGGGATTCAACTTTTGGAAGTAAAACAAACACAAATGCTCCGCCTCCAATGGGTGGGGGTGGTGCTTAGTGATGCACCAATCACAGCGCATCTTGCCCTATATAAGGCTCGAGTCTCCCGGCAGCGTTTTAAGCGTCTCTAGTTAATACTTCTTGCTCTCCTGTGTTATGTCTGAGACTGCTCCTGCAGCTCCTGTTCTAACTTCTATGGAGAGAGTTCCAGCCAAGAAGCGAGGGAAGAAGCCAGGTGGTCTGATGGGTGCAAGTCGCAAGACTTCCAGTCCTGTGTCCAAACTGCTCATTGAGGCTCTCGCAGCCTCACAGGAGCGAGGGGGCATGTCGCTGGCCGCGCTGAAGAAGGCGCTGGCCTCCTCCGGCTACGACGTGGAAAGAAACAACAGCCGCGTCAAGGTGGCAATCAAGAGCCTCGTGAACAAGGGAATCCTGGTGCAGACCAAGGGCACCGGCGCTTCAGGCTCCTTCAAGCTCAGCAAGAAGGCCACTCCCGAGCCCACCAAGGGCAAGGTCAAAAAGTCCGCCTCTGCCGAAACGAAGAAGTTGGCCTTACCCAAGGAGTCGAAGTCTCCAAAGGATGCCAGGACCAACAAAAGAGCTAAGAAGCCGAGTTCAACAGCTAAGAAAGCAGTCAGGAGTGGCAGGAAAGCTCAAGATGCCAAGGTAAAGCAACAACGGAAGAGCCCAGCGAAGGCCAGAGCTGTGAAGCAGAAGGCTGGAAAACCACAGTTAACCCAACAGAGAACTAACTCCAGAAAGGCGGCCTCTAAGAAGTGAGCTTGCGGAAAGGCCAATTTTCAAACAAACCAAAGGCTCTTTTAAGAGCCACCCAACTAATTTTAAAACTCTGTGGCACTGGCAGCTTCTGGGAATCTGGGAAAACTAAGTGCCCTGACAAGCACACTTTGTCAGGAGGCGATATAGTCGTCTGATCGATCTATGGTACATACCTGTATAAGGTATACGTATTTAGACAGTCTAGTATTCTAATAAAAGCTGGATTGTATACTAGTTTACATAAATAGGTACATCCTTCTGGTATCTTATAAATGCTAGTGTTTTAAATAGAGGGATGGAATCAGTTTAGCAGTCAAAATATGTACCGGACCTTCATACCAAGTTACTGGTGCGCTTCCTCACTAGAAGTTTAGAGATCGATGTCCACACTTTCTGGGAATCCATAGAAATCAAGGTTAAGATTTGAATTATTTTTTTTTGCCTCAAACTAATTTCTATTCACTCACTGATTTAACTGATAAAAAAATCAGATATTCCCAGTTTATAGTTAAGAATATTGAAATGCCATTTACCCTCATTTTCAAAGTACTAGTTACAATGTAGATACTATTTAATGTTTGTCACATTTTAAAAACTGATGTAATACAATGTCTATTACAATAGTAATTCTACATCCTTTATTTATGAAGAATGTATAGACATATCCAGATCGTACTCCATAGGTTGAAAAATGTTAACCTGAAAATTTTAATGGAATAGGGTATGAATGGAAGCTTCCTAAATCAAAAAAAGTTTCATTTAATGCTAATGTACTAGTGTTTCTAAAATTTTGTTGTTTGCTATTAGCTTTCTTGATGTTATCAGAAATACTAAATTCATGTTAATCTCTGCTCACTTGGTATCTGGGCTACTGAACAAAGTTCAATGCAAAACTAAGCGTATTTCACATACAAACATTCTACAGGTGATTCAACAGGATCTAGCTTTTCTGAAGGCATTTGTATAATTGGTCTGAGGTGGTGGGGGGAGGAGGTTGTGTCCTATGAGGGACTGCCAGTAAGGGTTACAACTTGCTTAAAATCAGCTACAACCCGTGCCTTGCTAGGAAGAGCAGTTTCTCTTTTAGTTTTGAGTGTAGACACGCATCCACAAAACAGTGAAATCATAGCCTACACTGTGCCTTGTTGTGACCCATCATCGGAGAGGGTGAACTGGCCTGGTCCCGTCTGGTTGTCTGGCCCTATTCTAATCTGTTTAGAACCGGTTCGGTGACCCCACACTGTACCTTTGCCCCTCCCACCTTTCCGCGCCAAATATTAATACATTAGGTTAAAACAAAGCTAATACGATTTGCTCCCTCAAATTTGGGGTACAATTTTTAAATCCCTTGTTTTGGCCAATATATAATTGGCCCTGCAACCCTACCCTCCAAAACGTTTTTACTGCACATAGTCCAATGAAACAGACCCATATTAGTCTCATTTTGGTGCAAAGAACCTCACCATCTTCAATGTAAGGGGTTCTAAAAAGGACCGCTTTCAAAGGCCTAAAACATACTTAAACCCGGCGTTTCAACGGAACCGCTTCTTCACACACAGGTCTACGATTTTCAGGTTTCCTTAAATTCCCAAATTCCGTGTTTAACGCCACCCCCTTACTAGTTATACTCAGATACCTTTTAAGTACCTGTGACTGCAAAGCACAACAGCACTTTTATAAGCCTTTGTGGGTGGCCCTGAAAAGGGCCATTTTTCTATTCCGGGACTACGACGGGCTGCCAAATTTCAGCCGCCGAAGCCGTAGAGGGTGCGGCCCTGGCGCTTGAGCGCGTAGACCACGTCCATGGCGGTGACCGTCTTGCGCTTGGCGTGCTCCGTGTAGGTGACGGCGTCCCGGATGACGTTCTCCAGGAAGACCTTCAGCACCCCGCGGGTCTCCTCGTAGATGAGGCCGGAGATGCGCTTCACGCCGCCGCGCCGGGCCAG
>RJWH01005685.1:0-24702 GCA_004363575.1 Solenodon paradoxus | reverse complement strand
CCGCAGGACCTTGCGGTGGCGCTTGGCGCCTCCTTTTCCTAAGCCTTTCCCTCCCTTACCACGACCCGACATTGCTGGCGCAGTAGTTATAAGGCAGCCCTAAGAGAATCCATTAAATACCATTTTTGCGGACCTGATTGGAAACCTGCACCGGTGTCGTTCCCTCCCTCCCTCTCAAATTAGCTAGCCAAGGGGGCGGAGCAAGAAGATACCTCATTAACATTTCATGTTTTGATTGGCTAGGGAATTACCTCTTCAGGCTGGAAGGGGAGCTATAGGTTTCACTCCGCAAAGCTTTATTCTTGCGTTGTTTTTCCTCTTCGCGTCTGCAGGTTGTATGTACTCAGATCAACTCAGATGCTGAATAGGGAACTCTTTCAATTTATTTCCACTGGTAACTGATACAGTAGGTAATGTTTCCTTGCAGAATGTCGAGGTAATGTGTGAAGGAGGGTGGAGTTACCGGTTGACACACTTGCCCTCTTAATCCTTCTTATGTTCCTATTTAAACGGAGGCATGTTGACAGTGAACAGGTTATAATGTACAGTCATGCCCCAAAACGTGGCATGAAGAATCTCTGGCCATAAAACTCCTTTGGACAAACAAAAAGTTAAGACGATTGCAAGTTAAAACTTCTTCCTTCTCTCTATTCAAACATTTATCATGGGGTGACTCCCTTCTCAGCTTTGTGAGAGGCAGGGACCTAAGGCTAAACTTGGATAATCAGTTGCCCCTGGACTCTTACTGGCTTCTTGCCTCTCTGATCTGCCTGTAGTTCCAAACATGCTTCCTTTCCCACCTTTATTAATAATACCTTACTTAACAGTCTCCAGTTCTAGAAACAAGAATACATGTTTTGTATAGTTGGGGATTAATTGTAGGGTAATCCTTGATTAGGGTCATTGCTAAACCGCCTGTGTTCTCCCCTGGGAGGCCTTTGATCAAATTATTGATTTTATAAACAAAGTTAATAGCTTTTTTAGAAAAGCTTTTTAGAAAAAGGATAGAGTAGAACTAAATCTGAATGAGATTTGAAGAGAGACTTTTCAAACACAAAATGTGCCCTTTGCTTCCTACTGAAGCTTTTGAAAATTCCCAAGGTAAGAGTTAACTTTAATTTCAAAAGAAAGAGAAAAAGACACACCCTCCCCTCATCCTGGTTCATAAATAACATGCCTATTGTGGAAATTTACAATGAGACTATGCCCTGAGAGAGATGTATTATAATCTCAAACTTACTCTGAGAAAAAGAGAGAAGAGGTTTGGGGATGAAGAGAAAGATCCAGAAAAGGTCAGAAAAGTCTTGAGTGGTCTATGGTTTGTATACCTCTGAAACAATGAAGTGGTTACATTCTTCTGCCCCAAACTGAGATGCCTGAATTCTTCTACCTGTTCTCTACCACGGTCCACACCTTAGAAGAGGAGACTTAGCTTGGAAGAAACTCCAAACACTACAAAGAAAAAGAGCAAGGTGTGAGGTCATAGGTAAAAGAGAAATGTCAGCATGTTTTTAATTCATGAAGATAGTGTATGTGATATAGTAATTTCACACAAAAATACATGGTGTCAGTGCCCTGACATATATTTCAGCGGGTGCTATTTTCATTTAAACTAGATCTAGTAATGCACATCTTAAACCTATAGAATGTTATAAAGCAATGTTCCCTCAATAGAATTAATTTAAAAATAAATAAAACAGATCTAGGTCAGCTTCTTTTCAACTTAATTTTGCCTAATATAGATATCATTCATAAAACCTTGCTTTTATTTTGACATCTAATTTATTCCTTTTTTTTCTATTCCTTTCTTTGAATTTCCTCTTTTCTAAAGTTTTCTCAGTGACATTGATGAAAAATCTTAAAATCAGAACAAAGAAATTTATAAAGGGTTATTAAAGATATATATGTACAGATATATATATATATATATACACATAGATAGATAGATAGATACAGGTGTATCTATCTATAGATAGATGGGCCTTCCACTCTGAGAGGAGCATAAGTATTAGCTGATCATCTCATTTGGAGAGAGGTGGGTTGACTGCTTTGGAACCTCTATCGCTTCCTGTTCTTATCTTACACCTTCATCTCACCTTCAGAGTAAACTTGACTTCACAGAACCCATTTATTCAACATGTGCACTTGGCCTTCAGATAAAGACCCTGCACACAAGTTGTGGTTAACTGGGCGCCTGAAACAGTCAAACAAATAAATCTATGATGTTGATCAGACTTCTAAAAACACGAAATGTTCACAACAACGGGCCACAGACTAACTCAATTAGATATTAGAATTGAGGAGAGGAAGTGGGAGGGGGGAGGGGGAGGGAGAAAGCTTTTTTTCTTTTCAACAGCAAAATATTCTGATGCTACCAACATAAACCTTACCTTTTAGTATATTATTGTGATTTAATAAAAAGAAATCCCATGGAAGAAATACTTTTGAGCTCTAGTATAGATGAGGAAATGCATAAATACATGCAGATGCGTCTGCTGGGGTTTTATCCACTACAGTAGTTATCTCCATGCATATCTGGACATCAGGCCTGCTGGAGGTAGTGCCTCTAGTGGCTGGCTGCTTTATTTCACTCATTAAGACTTCAATGCATCTCTTTTTCAGCTAGTTAACCTTTACCCTGATAGGAATATGCATTTTCTTTTCTCACTTTCCTTGAATTAAACTACCATTCCCCTTGGCCTGTTTGTGACTATGTGACATATGCTGTGTCTCTCCCTAGCTTCCTCACTTCCTCTTCAAGGAAAATATTCCTGCTTTTTCTCCTCAAACTCTTTTATTAAAAGTTTTTGTCGCTTGCACTTCCTAGGCCCACTGTCTGTGTGTGGACTTCCATTCCCCAAAACATTCTTAAGGCATTTTGACCTACTAAAGCAAAAATTATGTGGATGGAGAATTTCTAACATGATCCTTTCTTCAGCACTTGTTTCAAAAATTTTATAAATACGTTTATAATTAAGTTTGATTCCCCTGAGTAATTACACACCCACAGCATGAGGAGTTTCTCATTTGTTATCATGGTGAAACGATGACCCCAAACACACGCAAAGGAACGACCATGAATTGTTACATCCATATTAAAACTGATGCTGTCTCATACACTTAGTCAGGCTCTTTTGGCCAATGAGAAATTGGTTATTGTTTTATGAAAATGAAGCTGTGAAAAGAAATAAAATCCAGGATATTTAATCAACTCTAGGGTAAGGTTGACTGGCAAGATTTACACTGAAGTTATACTTATCTTTCCAATGAGTGCACAGAAGATTGACATTATTTTTTAGAATCTTTGGATCAAAAATCAGAATTTGATTTTTTTTAAAAATAATACAATGCTTTCTACTCAAATCTGTTGAATAAAATGATTCACAAGTGTTTCAGGGCTATCCCTCCCATAATTTCTCCCTGAATGTTAGAGAATAAATAGAAATGTGAATTCAAAAATATACCCACTGAAAATGCTTCAAATAGCTATGAAAAAGCTAAGGGGATGTGGCAGATTCTGAAACATTAAAACGTTTTGTCACTGCAGAAAACACCAGAAATCAAGTCACCAGGCAACAGAATTGATACTTAAAGGAACAGCCACAAAAGATGGTTCAAATGCCACTACACATGTTTTCTTGACTCAGAGGTAGGTACTATGTAGTGGTTGTTAGCTGGACTCTGAGACAGAATGACCGGAATAGAATCTAGCACTGTCATTTCTAGCTGTGCAAACTTCGGCAAGTTAACTAACCATTCTGTGTCTTGGTTTGCACACAACAAATTAAGGTAACTGAAGAACAGTAGTCCTTATCTTACAGGATTCTTCAGAGGAAGTAAATTCATAATCAGAACAGAACCGGACATCTGGTATTTAGTTATTAGCTAAAAAACTTAGTTTTAGAAAATATTTTTGCCATGTAAAGTTTTACTGAAAATGCATCTTCATTCAAACAAGAAATAGATGCCATAGGTATATCTTCTTCACATACACCATCTATAGGTCTCACACATGAGTAAGCACTGAGGGGACTAAAACAGAACACCCCAAATGTCTCAGAGATTGTACAGGCCCCACTCAGACATGGAGAACCGAGGACAGTGGAGGACAGCCCCACAGGCAAAGGAGAAGCTCCAGTTCTTCTAAACCTTTAGCCCTTCCTTTAATCAAAGAGGCCATCTGCTACCCTCTGAGCCTCCATCCTTCCGTAATCCAGAAAGGGTCTTTTGTCCCTAGTCTCTAGGAAAGAGAGTTGTCTAGCTTTACTTTCAGCATAAGGACAAGTCATTTCTCCTTGCCGTGTGGTGCTCCCCTCACGTCCCCTTAGATCCTAAGTCCCCTTTCCAGGCCTCATCTCAAGGTAGAAACCATGAGTCTGCCTGGCTATCTCAGAATTTACTGCCATGTAAATGCTCTGTATGTATGTTATTAAATTCAGATTTTCTAATATCTATAATCTATTATCAGACTTTCTGATCTTATTAATTGTGCCTAATGACAATTTGTTCATTTGTCTAGTCTGTGAAGAAACTCAGAGATAGGGGAATTTTTCCTTCGACCCCTCCCCCCACCCCACAGATTCTTAAAGAATTATTCAGAAATAAAATATCTGAGATACCAGAATGTGTGCTATGTCAAGAACTAAAGGTGTGCAAGATGCCAAGGCAAACCAGGCTTTCTAATAATCTTGTCACACAAAATATTGACCATTATATTAATCATCTATATGTTGATTACTCTTTCAGAAAAGGACAAAATGATGACCCAAAGAAATAAAAATTACCCTCACCAAACTTGTGAAAAGTCTTCCATGTTTCAAGTCACACGTTGTTGAGTTCCAGCCATTATTAAATGAAGGTGGAGTTAGGAAAAAATATGGTGCTTTAAAAATGGTAGCATTTAAGAAACTTCCAACATTTCAGACGTGTTATATTCTTAAGTGTGTGTGTGTGTGTACGTGCATGAAGAATATCTTGTGAGGTATCAAGAACACAGCACTGTAAGACTGTGCTAACAAACTAACGTAATGAGACTTTGTGCCTGTACCTCCCCGTGGGCCTCACCAACTGTTGCAGGTTGTCTCAGAGATTATCCGGTTGATTTATTTTCTTTGTGTTCTGTTCTCAGTTCAAGTAGCTCAACAGGGCCCCGAGATTCCAGCCATCCAAATGACTGGTGAAGAGTTTCCTCTTTGCTTCAAGTTTTCAAGGGCCTTTCTTGGCAGTGAGCGCCCGGTCTATGGTCACATGACTACTGTGACTGTGACATAGTTGATCATGGCCACCAGATGTCACCATTCTCCATGCTACCACCTTTCATTTGTAGGTAGTTTTGCCAAAGGTGAGATAAGATATAGAAGTTTAAATGTAGGCCTTAGAATTTTCAAATGTAGTTGGTTTTAAGAATTAAACTTAAGAAACACTGAAAGAAAATGGAAATCTATAACTTTCATTATCAAAAAAAATTAATATGTCAACTGGCTGTTAGTGCCGACAAGTTACTGTGAAGATTAGGATGAATCGTGAAGTCACACAGCCTATGTGAAATAAAACAGATATAAAGCAAACCATTGCCCAAATAATTGTAGCATATCCTTAATGAGGTAGAAAAGTAAGGAGTTTTCTGGCATTTGCTTCGAAGAGAGGATGAAATTTAAATACGAAGAATCTGTCAGTGTGCTCCCAGCATGGCTTGGAGATAAAATGACCTGTGTCACAACTTAGGTGACATTAACTCTATAGTAATGACAAACAATTCACTCAGCTACCAGTTTAATGAAAATATTCCTTAACACAAAATTCAAAAAAAGAAAAAAAAAATCAAAGCAGTATAAATAACCTGCCCCGCCAAAGAAAGACAAGTGTGTTAGGAAATCTTGCAGTATATAACACAACTGTGTGTTTATTTAAAAATATTTTAATTGTATATATTTTGCTGCAGCTATAACACTGAAATGAAATACACAAACTGATGATTGAGTTTGTCACTGGCTAGTGGAATGTGAGTATCAATCCATTTTCAACTTTTCTGAAGTAATCCCATTGCATGTACTTTTATCCACTTAACTTCCATAACCAAAGAAAACAAACACTTAAAAAAAGTAGTTGAATTGGTGTGCCTTGTGGCTCAGGGTGCTTGGATGGCTGGGATGTGAACCATGGAAAGCCCAAGGACTCAAATTCTTGGCTCAGAGGTAAAGGAAAAGAGAAAATAAACTAAATAAAATCTTCTTCCTCTCCCTTCCTCCATTCCTTTCTTCCTCTCTAAAAAATACATATGAGATCTCCTCACTCAAATTCAAAGTCCAGCAAACAGTTGTCCCTATTGTTAGTAAATGAACTTTTTTAAGAGGGAAACTAAACATTGTATTTTAATTAATTTTATTAGAGGAACATTACATTCTAACATGATATAGGTTTCAGGTATACATCGATATGTGCATATAATACATTAAGTTCACCACTAAGCAAACAAAGTTTTAAGCTGTATGAGTTTCTCCCTTGAGATTCTCACTTCCCAGAGAGAATCCTTGTTCCAGTTATGTGGCCAAATATATGTAACAGCGTAGACATAAGCCATCTGGGTGTATGTATATATATATAGATATATATCTATATATATCTATATACATATATAGATATATATTAGAATTCTTTTGAATATGGTAATAGCAATAACTTTCCTTGACTCTAGTGGCTCCTGAGAGGTCTGGTTAGTCAGCTAGGGGTGAGAACAGGCTCCCAGATGATGTTAGCTCCCCCCAAACAACCTTAGTGGCTTCCATTTTACCATTTTTAATACAAGAGTGGTTGTTAATGTTAGGAGAAATACCTCTGGGGTATTTCCAACCATTAATGGACACCAGCTTTCACAGACCTGGTCTGGGGGCCTGAGAGAGAAGCCAGGGAGAACAGGCATGTGGTGACCACTAGGAAAATGGGAGCCACATTCTAGAGTTTTTCTCACAGGGACTTTGAAAGGAAACATGGCTGAGAATCTTTTCTATGGTTTTCCCTGCATTTGAGTCAAGTTCACTGAGAAAAGACAATGAAACACGAGAGGAACCATCTCCATACCCATTTTCCTCCTTCTCCCTTCACTCCACTTATCTAACCTGTCTGAATGCAGTGCGTCAGTCAGGTGGATCAACGTGCCAGTGGATGAGTTTGAAGCCTGATTCTCTCTCTGACAAATTGGGGTACTCTGTTTCACTGTCTTTGTCTTTTAAAAAATGAGGATAATAGGATCTACATCAGAGAATTCTTTCTGTTAAGAACTAGGAGACATAATATATGAAAGTAGGTGCTTAGAACTGAATCTGGCACTTAGTAAATTCCTTTTTTCTAAGGATCAGTCAGTCACATCATTATTAGCTTGCTTAGCATCTTCATTATCAAAAAACAAGGAGACAGTCCACAGAAACCAAGAAGAATATTAGTGATACTTCAGATCTGGCACTGGAGAAAGGCATGATGAATGCAGGCACCATTCATCATTTATGATACTTTTATGCGACACTTTCTACCCACTTTATGGAGAACTCTCATAATATATACAAACATCTGAAGGATAGGTCTTTCTAACATATTCTATGTCCAGAGCACACTTTTTCCAATAAATGTCACCATAACCTATGGACTTCAAGTCAATTGAGGTCCTGCAGACTTCAAGAAAAACTCTTATTACCTTAATAAAGTTTACCTGGATTTAGGCATATTTCCAGAAATAACCCTTTAACTGGAAAAACCTATCTTACGGCAAGGCAAACATCTAGAATATCAAATTGTCATATGAATCACCCTCTCCTTATCACAAAATTCCTCTCTCTTTGACATGCAAGTCTCTGTTCCATGCCTTCACTCAAGAATAAAATCCCTCAGTCTGTCCCATTTACTATAGAATTACAGCTAGGTACATTCTCTACCTGTATGTCATTAAATTTGTCCTTTTTCTCCTACTAATCTGTTTGATATCAATTTGTTTGCTTGACCTGCCTTTGAGAAGAACTCAAAGTAATAGGGGAATTTTGTCCCCTGCACTGGGACACATTCGTGGAAAAGGTGTCTCGTTAGGTTGTGTAGTACACAACCTTCTCAATGGTACAGTGACCCGGATCAACCTCCGATAGAAGAGGTCACAGATGGATTGGTACATGCATTACTAAATAACAGAGATAATTAAAAGCAAGCTTGAGTAGGTCCAGGAAATACCTGGATGTGTGTGTAACATTATGGTAGGAGTATGAGAGTGTATGTTCTCAGATAAAGTTCATAACTTTTCTCAGATGTTCAGAAAATTGTGAGTCCTCAAAAATTCGAGGAGCCTTATTCCAGAGGGAGGAGACAAGATGAAGTAGGTGTCTGGAATGGAAGTGATACAGGAAGTGAAAGTGGGCTCTTGATGCTACCAGAGATTCCTGAGAAGCTGATCCTGAGGAGATGTCACAGCTGGGACTCCTTGGCATGCAGGAATTCAAAACCCTAAGTGGAGAAAACTTTTTGAGAGTAAACAAGGAAAGCTAAGAGCAAAGAGTTCCTCCAGTTTCTAGTTGTTAGCTCCAACTCGGTCCTGAAACAGAAGTTCCCAAGCACACCACCTCTTTGAGTCTCTATCTCCTCCTCACACAGGGGCTGCAGGCAGCATGTCATTCACATTCAGCCAAGACATAGTCCCCCATGGTTCCACCTGTAAAGACAAGAGACCCAGGAAAGAAGCATCACAGACCAAAGCAGCATCTGGCCTCCTCCTCGCCCCTTGCTCCTCTTACCCACACATCTCCACTCTGACCACTCCCTTCCCAAGGAACTACTGGATATCAAGCACCATGATTTTGACTCTGGAATTGCTTCACAGCTTTCTCATTCATCTCCTCAGTTAATAACTCACTTCCTAATGACTCCACCTTTATTGAAAAAGGTATGTCCTTTTTTGCTGATATCCCTGTAGTAACTCCCCAGTGCTCATACCACATCTTGCAGGTCCCCAGGGCTCTGCCAGAGCTGGCTCGTGTCCCCCACATCCCAGATGGAAGGAGTAGAAATGCAACAAAGATGCAAAGTCAAGGATGAGGTTCGATAACAATCTCTCACCACTGGGGATGTTTCACTCTCCCATTGTCGTGACTGGTCTGTCTGGTAGCCCTCCCCTTGTCCTCAACCTCACCGAAGGAAAATCTACTTCTTCAAGATCCAGAAGCCCTTCTTGACCCCCAGGTGAATGTGGTCATCCCTCCTTTATCCACCCGCCCCCTAAGCATTTGCTTCACATCTGCCTATGACCCGCGGCAGGGCAGTCTCCTTCCACTGCAGTCACTTGTGCTGCTATGTTACTGCTATTAGCTTTGGAGTCTGAGAAGAGCAACACTAACTCAACCTCAAAACCCCTGCACTACTTAAATAGCACCTTGCCTGCTAATAGACACTCAAAAGGCATTTGTTGAACGAGGAGCTTTCCTGCTCCCAAGGAGGAGTCAGTGCTCGCCAGGAAAAAGAGAGAAGCAAAGGCATCTCATGAATGCCAAGTCCCCGGTGCCCTCCCTCTGTCCCACTTTCTGCAGGAGAATCCGTGTGTCCTGGGGGCAAAGGTACTAAATAACATCCTCCTTCTTCCTACTCACTTGAAGTCTGCCTTTTCCTTAAGATTCTGAACACAATCCCAATAAGCAAAATGACAACACAAGTGGCGATCCCGCTGATGACTCCAGTGACCAGGGTGCTGGATAGTGAAGGTTCTAAAACATCAAAAGCAAGTTAAAGCCTGTGATGGACCAGCCCAGAGCGGACTGCCATGTTGACCACTCCTGTTCCCCCACAACAGGTTTTCTCAGCCCCTGGCACTCATCCATACCCCATGTGGCAGTGAGGGGCTGATCCAGGCTTGAGTGCTCCACCTGGCAGGCGTACCTCTGCTCGTCCCTAGGCGGCACGGCCAAAGTCACCCAGCCCTGGAAGGTCCCATCCCCGTTGGGCAGCACGTTAATGGGCTCACTGTCCTTGACATCCAATGGCTGTTTGTCCTTCAACCACCTCATGGTGATATTCCGGGGATAGAAGCTCAGAGCCTGACACCACAGAGTAGTCACAGCGGAAGCCACATGATGAGTCATTTTCACCAAAGGAGGCACTGGACAGGAAGTAGGAAGAATGTGGAGAAGGAACTGTCTCCCCTTGCCAGGAAGACTGGAACTTTCACTTCCCTTCCATTATGAGTTAGAGGAAGGAGACACCCTGTTTGGACAACACAAGCTGTAGGAGACATCATTTTTGGTCCTAAAGACGTTCCAAGATTCAGCTGATACAGTATCACATGGTCGTCACAGCCATGTCTGCTGGTTTCCTGTCCTATATGTAAATATGCACGCTTGTGGCCCATGTCTTTTGCTCTACCTTAATATATTATGCTCAGTCAGATGACACTGCCTTTTATGTGGATCAAAATTGATGGAATTTATATTCTTGGCGATTTCACTTGGTTCAACCAATACTTTTCTTTTTTAAAGAAAAGTACAGGCAGGAATGAAGGTTAGCAGAGGCCAGCAGACAGGGAGAGGAGGCGGGAGAAGCACTTCATTTATTTCCCTGTTAGCTATTTATTTAGTTCATCTTAGCTGTTTCCCGCACCGGAGGATGTACGTGGACTGCGACCAGGATGTAGTAGACCTTTAGGTCACCAGGGTGCGCCGGTCCAATAAACATTCTCGTAAGAGGCCTCATCAAACAGCCAGGTTTCATGAGGACTGCTGTGCCCTGTGAAAGTAACTGGTAACTTCCAAAGGATCCTGCTCCTCTGGTTGGATGTCTCGCTTGTTTGTTTGTTTGTTTTTGGTGGTATTCATGTGAAAATTAACATGGTTAGAGTAAGAAGATCACGGCTATTTCTTTGGAGAAGTGCTTGGAGAAAAAATTAAAACCATGACTCCTGCTGCGTCATGCCTTTCTGAAGGTGAGACCTCAGAGTAGAAACTTCAGGATTCTATTCTTTTCCAGAGTCACACAACCTCGCCCACCCCTGAAACTCCAGTCAGGGACCCCCTTACTCCTTCAGGAGAGTATGGGTGCTGAAGGGGCGCTCCCATCATACCTTGGAGGTCCAGAACCCCTCTTCCCAGTTCCAGCAACTGCTGCAGCTGCTCGGGGCAGTCCCTCTCCAGATAGGCCCTGTTCTGCTTGGCCCGAATCTTGTTCACTTCCCACTCCTGCTTGGTGGTCTGTGCGCCAGGCTCTGCTGCCCTCCAATCCAGTGACTCCGGCTGAAACTCCAGATGGTCCTGCCCATCATATCCGTACTTCCAGAACCCCTCGGTGCTGTTGTCTTCTTGCACTTCACAGCCCAGGATCACCTGCAGGGTGTGGGACTCTGGCGACACCCCCAGTTTCGTTATGGAAGTCACAGGAGGAAGTCCCTGTTCCCACCATGCCCAGGGACTGAACGACATTAAGAAAAAAACTCCTTCTCTCATCCCTGCACCCGCTCCCCCCGCCCCTCCCCCCGCCCTCGGGACCTCAAACTCACCTCTCTCCCTCAGGGTGCCTCTGTGAGGGAAGGAGACACTCAGAAAGGTGAGTCCCCTCTCCACCTACCCTTGCTGTGGTTGTGGTTATACATGATGGTCCAGAAGTCCACAGTGAACATGTAATCCCACCCTTTCAGGCTCTGACTCAGCTGCAGCCACAGCTGGCCAGCGGCCCCACCCTTGACCCACTGGGCCCGGGGCTCAGCTCGGCGACTCTCGTGGCTGTAGGACACGAACAGCTGGTCATCCACGTAGCCCAAGGCCTCAAAAATGGGCAGCCCGAGGTCCAGTTCTGAGGCGCCCATGAAGAGGTAGCGCAGAGAGTGTGACCCTGGAGAGAAGGCAACAGGCTTTCTCTGAGGGCTCAGGAGGCCTGGGACGGGGAAACTGGGAACCTCAAAAGCAGCCCGCCCCCTCGGAGAGAAGGGAAGGGTAGCGCCCGCCTCTCCTGGAGGGGCTTATCCCCGTACCCCCTCCCTCTGCCGTGTGTGCCCCCACCCCCAGCCCTCATTACGACAGCCTCCCTGGAGACCACAGACGCTAGAAATCCTAAGGCGCCTCAAGTTATGGCAGTTGGGTTTAGGAGTTGATGCTCAGAAGTAATTAGAGGCGAGGCCAGAAGAAATGGCTTTGGGTGTTTGTTTTTGCCCCCACGCCTTCTGTCTCTCAGTCAACTAAAATCAGAAACAGTGCAAGTCCTTCTCTTAACATCAGAAGGTCAAAAGATGTAAATTCTTTGTAACCTGGGGAGAGTTGTCACACTCGAGGACCCATTAACTTCTCTAAAAATCAACATATAAATAGATCCTACTCCAAATGCAAAAGAGTCAATTCAGCTCTCAGATAGGAAGGTGATTTACGACAGAGGCCCACTTAAGTGTGGCTCACCGCCCCCGGAACCAGGAGCGAAGCCCGCGTCTTCCGCGGTACTATTAACATTGCAAATCAACACCCCCAGGCTGAAAACCAGCTCGACCCGTTGCAGTTCAAAAGTTCAAAAACAGCAGGTGATTTTTCCAGCAAAGTCACCGCCAGGGGTCAGTATGGCCAGGGGCAAGTGTCTGCTAGGAGCCCCCCACCCACCCGGCCTCCAGTCTGAGTCTCATCAAAATGAGCGGGGTGGGAATGCAGATCCCGTGCCCCATGCTCAGAGTGGTTTGAAGGGGACCCGGCTCGGCGCGTGCAGCGGAGTCGTTTAATCAAAGGGCTCAGCGCTCTGGTGTGGAAACACCGAGGGGCGTTCCGGCCAAGGTCGCCCTTGGGGAGAAGTACTTCCTGTTTGGGGATGACTGGGGGCGAGTGGAACGACAGCGCTGAGAGTAGAAACAAGAAAACCGCGATCCCAGACCGAGGACCCCCAGGCCTAGCTCCGCCTCTATTTGGAAACTGTTGAGAAACGAACAGATTTCTATGAAAAGGGGTCACTTTCAGAGGGAGGAGTGGGTGCTCTTGAATCTTTCTCCGAGGAACCAGGATTGGAGGGAGGCTGTGTGGGGGCAAGGTCCGAGGACGAGAGGCCCTTCGCCCCATCTGCACCCCTGTGACCCAGCTTTCGGGCAAGCTGGGGGAGGGGTCTCGCCCGGGGCTGAGCTGTGCCTCTGAACTTGGCAAACTTATAGACGCTAAGGGAACAAAAAAGGCTAGTTTAGATCTTCCCACCCTCGCCGCGCCCTCAGCTCGCCCGCAGCCCCCGCACTCACGTGGCGGTGGTCCCTGCGCGGCCACTGTTGCCAGGAGGGTCAGGAGGAGCAGAGCGGGCCGGGCTCGCGGGCCCATTTCCCGGCTCGGACCGTGCGTCCCGGCGCGTCCCCGACGCTAGTGCGGGGCGGGGAAACCCAGTGGCCGCAGAAGTCACCCTAGAGCCATGGCCGCAACTCAGGACTCCGCAAACCCCAACTTCCTGCCAGTGGGATCCTTTTCCGGGCTATTGGTGACCAGAAATGGGCCTCCTGCACTGGAGCTCGCTCTCCTGCAGGCCCAGCGCGTGCTTTGTGAAACGCTCAGCAGCCCAGAGGGGATGTGGCTGGTGAGGGAACGTGCACCTCACGATTTTCGGATCTAAATATGCGATATTTAAAGTTGAATACTTAAAACATCTAGCTATACATTTGCGAAACTTTAAAGTTCAACTCTCCAGTCTTGTTATTCATGTAGATATCTAATGATTTTTTTTTGCGTCGTCTCCATTTTCTTATGTATTGGAATTACATTATAAAAATTAACAAATTAGATGCTACCGAAATATCTTTCACAATGTACAGATTTAATTTTCATAAACTTTTCAGCACATTGGAATCACCGGAAAATCATTCAACCTATTGAAGCTCTGTTCTGGCCTCTAGACACACTGATTTAATTGCCGTTGCCGTGGGGAGACAGACACTAGGGCACCCCCGCTGCGCCCTCCAGCACACGCGACAAAGTTTGAAAACTACTGCTGTAGACATTTCAAAAGGATAGTATAACATCTAATTTTCCTTTAAGTACCTAAGATATCTAATAAGCAACACTTTTAAGCAAGAACGCAAACTTCGACTAAGAAAAAAATCAAACTTGGAAATTAGGGTCCCTACCCTTCTTTAGGGAGATATAAAATGGAACTGGGAAAATGCTGAATCTTGGCAATGCGTATACAGAGGTTGGTTGTACTTCTATTTTTTGTACTTGGCAACAGCTTTGTGGAGATAAAACTCACTATCATACAATCCATCCATTTAAAGTATAAAATTCAATGGGTTTAGTTTATTCATAAATTTGTGCAGCTATTGCCAGTATCAGTTTTAGAACATTTTTCATCCCCTTTACAAAGAAACCCAGTATTATTAAGTCATCACCTCCAAATTCCCACATCCTCCTTCTTCCCAGCCAGAGTCAATCGTAAATCCACTTTTATCTTTATAGATTTGCCTTTTGTGAACATTGTATGTACATGAAATCATATAATATCTGCCCTTTTCTGACTGACTTGTTTAGCATAATGGTGTCATGGATCTTTTTCATGGGCAAATACTATTCCATCAAAGGCTCGACCTCATTTCATTTACCTATTTATCAGTTGGCGGATATTTAGATTGTTGCACATTTTGGCTGCTCTGAATATTCATGTACAAGTGTTTGCATGGACTTACATTTTATTATCCTTGGGCTTTTACCCAGGAGTGGGTCATATGGTAACTCCATATTTAACCTTGTAAGGAACTGTCACACAGTTTTCCAAAGTGGCTGTACAATTTTACTCTCCCAACAGCAGTGCACGAGACTTGCAATTTTTCTACATCTTGACCACCACTTCATATTGACCACTGACATAATTCTAGCAATCTAGTAAGTATGAAATGGTACCTGCATCATGGTTTGAATTTGCCGTTCTCTGAAAACTAATGATGTTGACCATCTATTTTTGTCTGCTTATTGGTCATCTGTAAATCTTTGAAGAAACTATAGTCTGGTTCTTTGTCCATTTGTTAATTTGGTTTATTTGCTTTTTATTTATGGAGTCATAAGTGTCCTTTGTATATTCTAGATATAAGTCCTGTACTAGATAAATAATTTGGAAATATTCTCTACAATTCAGTATGTTGTCTTTTTATTTTCTTGATGATGTGCTTTAAAGCAGAGATATTGCTAATTTTGATGATGTCCCATATAACGATTTTTAGTTTAGTTTTTTTTCACTTAGATGGTATCTAAGATACCTTTACCAAATCCAAGGTTTAAAGATTTACACCTATGTTTTTTTCTAAGAGTTGATCAGTTTATTCTTACATTTATGTCTTTGACACAGGACTCCTGAAACCCCTGACATTTCCTGGGTGAGAAGATTGTCTTTTGTTGTGTTATCTCGCAATCAACATATTCAGTCCTCCCAGGAATGTTTGTTGAAAACTTTCTGTACTGAATTGTCTTGGCATCTTTGTCAAAATCAATTGACAATAAAAGTAAAGATTTATTTCTAGACTCTCAGTTCTGTTCCACTGACCTATACTCTTGAAAGTACTTACATAAAAATTAAGACTTCCTGTTCAATGAATGACGCCATGTTAGCAAACAACTGATAGGATGTCAGAAGAGTATATGCAATGTCTGAAACAGAAAAAAAGGACTGATAATTAGAATATACAAGGAACTATTGAGAATCAAGAACAAGACAGAAACTCCAAATCACAGATGAGTGAAAAACGAATAAAAACATATATGGGAAAACCTATAGCACTAGGCAATAAAGGCAAAACAAAGTGCTATTTATGACTTTGCATCTTTTAGAACATCAACAAATTAGAAGGCTGAATAATGTCACGTATTTGTGTGAATATGGGGACATTCTCATAGTCTTATCATTAGAGAGTACAGCCTGGGACTCCACTCCCTTTTTGTCACCCCCATATGGACAGAGAGGATCTTTCCATCAAAGAAACCCTGAAAGGAGGACCAACTTCCCATGTGGTTCTGAGACTCTCAGGGGTTCATGAGACTTTGGGAGGAGTTGGCCTCTGGAAGCTGGGAGTTCACCCTCCCTGGGACTTGTTCTTACTTCTTTTCAAGGCTCCATTCTATCCTTCAGGCCTTTCTTTGGCTACTTTGCTTATGATGCCTCACAGCCACACACTAGATTTCCATCTCAAGAGCTTCCCATTCTGGGTAGTCCTTTGGGGCCTCCCACAGAGCTTGGCTTTGAGTGCTCTGGATTCATATGTCACATTTCAAAAGGAGATGGGGTCTTCAGTCTGCTTTTGACTGCCTTCTCTGATTGAGCTATGGACCAAAGAGAAGATGAAGGGACGAAGACCCTGCAGAGGAGATGGTTTCTGAAGGAATAGTTCTCACCACGAGGCAGCTCTGACTCAACTAGTCTCTAGCTCAAGCTGCTCACCTATTCAGTAGTCTTCAGAAGTCATTTCTTAGCTCCTGAACAGTGTTGATGCCATTTGGTATGGGGTCTCAAACCACTATAATGTAGTTCTGTACCTGTAAATGAAGCCATTACATGTAATTAAAGGACTTATAGCACCGACTGTCTCTCTTTGACTTTTCTCAGTTGGAATCTCAAATTGTTCCAGTCCTGCTCATTATTCACAAAGAAAAGCAAAATGAAATACAATTTGAAGAATTCCTGTTTTGAACCAAGGATCATTTGAGGTAATTTACATTTAAAATAATAATTCTCAGCATCTTAAACAATCAAACATATTACCCTTGTTTACAAATGGGGAGTTGAGGTCTTGGTCAAATTCACAAAGATGAATTTTTTACCTTAATGATGTCGATAGTATCATGCTCTTTTCAACAGAAGCTGGCTGTTTGATTCCACTTTAGTTATGACCTTTTTTTTTTTTGGTCTTCCTCTGAAGCAAGTGGTATAAACCTAAGAACACTTGGATTTGTTAGGAAAACTTTATTCCCCTCCTTCATCCAGATATTCACACAAGAAAAAAGTACACTGTGCCCTTGTAGGCTCCCTCTCACCTGACTCCCTGGGTGCTCTCAGATTCCAGACCGCTGCTTCATCCACCTTTCAGCCCACCTCTGGCTCATTCTAAGACCCCTCCAGAAGTTTCTTCCTACCCTGATTCTTTCCCTCACCCCATCCAACACATTCCCCTTATCTCCCACCTCCACCTCCCCTCCCCTTCTCAATCCCTTGACCTGACACAGAAGGCATCCAGGGTGGGTTTCTGCCTCCAGCCTGCTGGCTCATTCCAACCCTAAATGCTGCAAATCCCAAGAAGGGGAGAGGTAGATGCTCAGAGGTTTTATTATTATTTATTTATTAGCTATCTTAAGAGGGAGAGAGGAGGCCTGGAGGTGGGTGGAAATGGGATGAAGGCAAGAGTTTCTCGTCAGCTTACCTGCTAGGTCCTCCAGGAAGGCTTGACCTAGTGCGGGGGTCAGAAAGGGTGGGAGGAGAGGAGGAGAAACAGAAGCCATGTCACGTTGCTGGGAGCTTTCAACAAGGGATGGAAGTGGCAAAGCATGGCAGGTTTGGGTGGCATTTGGAAAGATACACGTGTGAGCTCTTGTCGGTGTCAACGCTTACCAAATGTGGGTTTAGGAAAACCAGGGGGAATGGGAAACACAAAGACTGCTGAGTTGAATCCTCTTTCTTTCTTTCTTTCCTTCCTTTTTTTTTTTTAATGCAAGTAAGGGAGAGGAGAAAGAAGCATTTCGAAGGATGTAGTGAAGAGGAGAAGGAAGCATTTTTATTGATTGGGTTTGGTGGTTTCCCCTAGCCCCAGGTCGTGATCCAGGGTCCTTGACCTTTAGAAGGTCTACACCCCAGCGCAGGCTAAGTGCCTGAGCCACCAGGATGTGCTGAAAGTTGAATCCTTTAAGACAAGGATTCTTAAATTGTGTTTCCCCTAACGAGGAGCATAAGCATCACTTGAGAATCTGTCACAAATGCAAATGCTCAGGCCTGATCCCAGCCCTACTGAAATATAAAGAATAGGATTGGTGCCTGCAGATCTGTTTTACAAAACCCTTCTGTTGCTTTGATGCACAGTCAAGCCTGAACACCCCTGACGTTCAAGTTTATTGCCTGATATGAGGAAGTTATGGACTGGACAGAATAAGGCTAAGATCCATCTTACCAACTTCCATCCCTTCCCATCATCTTGCTTCAGTTTCATTTCCATGGCACTTCAGGGGTTACTAGCCTTGCAGCTTCAGCTGAAACCACATCTTACAAGACTTCCAACAACCTTTGAAAAACAGAGGAAACAGAGAGAAAACAAGTAATAAAATAGCAGGCTAAATTTAATACCCAAATTAAAGGCAGATATTGGCAGAGTAGATTAAGAAACAAACGAAAAATGAGATTCTTAATTTCTTCTCTATTTTCTAACCAAATCTGCATTTCCCATCTCAGACAATGTCTCTACCATTCACTGGGACTGAGGCCAAACTGTCTTATGTCATGCTTTGTGTGTCAGGGTGGGCCAGAGAGGAAATTTCCGTCTTCCCTTTTAGGTTCTTCTTGGACTCGTTGACTAATCAAAGCATCAGGTAGGTTAGCAGGAGAACAGGATCACTTCACTTATGTTCACAGGTAACTTTGCATAGAGAATGAGGATTCTGATTTCAGTGGGGGAAACGGGTGGGGTTTCAAGGAGAGAGGAAGGAAACTCATGTTAACAATCAAATGCCCTGGAACTAGATGGTTGTCCTGTCCTATAGATGTTTCTCTGACAGAAAGATTATTTCTGAATATAATCCTAAGTCTGGATAATACTACCAATTTTCATTCTTCTAGGCAGTAGGGGAGTGGTAAAAGTTTCCCCTGAGTTTGTAAGGCCTCAATTGACCTCAACTGGAAATTATCTGCATGCTAATATGACGTCTCTTTGGGACACCTGTTCTGATCACCTCCACATGCACCGCTTTGTTTGGATCGTAGGTATAATTATTTGAATGGGTTGAATTATGCTCCCTCAAAATTAAAGATATGATGGCCTCCAGACCCCTGGCACCCTTAAATGTGATCTTGTTTGGATATAGGATCTTTACAGAGGTCATTTGGAGGAGTGGAGAGAGAACAGACGTGAGTTCCTTAAAGTAACTAAACTAATATGATTGTGTCCTAATAAATAGGGGTAAGTTTGCAGAGCGAGAAACACAGAGGGAAGAAGATGTGAAAAGTTACAGGGAGAAGATGGTCATCTCCCTCTTAAGGAATACTGGAGACTAGCAGGAGAGAGAACCAGGACAGATCTTTCAAGGTCTTCAGAAAAAGCCAACCCTGTCAATATCTTGATTTTGGACTGCTAACTTCCGGACTGTGAGGTGTGCATTTCTATTGGTTAAGCCACCCATTTTTTGGTACTTTCTTACAGCAAGTCTATAGTACTTGGCTTATCACCATATACAGAGTAGACAGGAGATAAAAATTTATTGCAACTCATTGCAATTAAAAATGATGGGAGACATAAGCCTGGGTGTTAGTTTTCTGGGAGAAAATGGGGAAAAGGGGTTGAGAGAGTCATATTGAAGAGTGCAGATTTTCTTCAAAATCATTGCTGGCAATTTTGTATTGCACTCTCATCTGCAGCTAGGCCTTCCACTATACCCCTGAGTCTAGGGTCATCTGAGTCAGCATCACCCAAGGAGAGGCCCCCAGTCTTCTGCAGAGCTCAGCTCCAGTGGCCTCCTGGATGTTATTTTGGAGAGGGATTCTGGACATCAGAGTGTTTCTTCTTCCGATTTCGACAAATATGACTGTTTTCAATCCTACCTATAACCTGGTGTCTCAAGGACCAATATATTTCTCGTGTCCTATGCCAGGAAATTTATTTCGTACTGTGTTTTCTCTCTCAGATGTTGAATATAACTCTTTCTGGTCTGACAGGGTTCATACATCTCTCTAGCTTCTAAAATTCTGTATACATTTTTCACAAGTGGTTGTCTTTTTCTCCCCATTCTCTTGATCTTCGAGGATTTATGCTTTCTTTATAAAATCCTCTACTGACATTGAGTGGGATTTGGAGGAGCAGACTGACTTCTCTTTGGTCAGCATGCTTAAATGCAACTTGATTCCTTTAAATTAAAAACCAAAAAGCTGAAATAGTGGTAGGAATAAATTCTATTTGTTAAGATATTGTTGAAAGTGATATCCAATCTTGCTAACTTATAGACAGTTGGAAGATATGCCCCCTATACACGAAGTAGCTAAATAGCAAAGCCCTGCCGCCGGGGGCACTTTTAAATTGGAGCGCCATCTAGTACCTAATAGCACAAACAACATCCTATGTTGTAAATACCTGGGCTTGGATTGGAGCAAAAGCAAATCTATTTATAAAATTGCTGTCTTTCAGTAGTTCAACTAGCCTTGGAAATTGTAAAGCTTAAAAAAAAACTTCTATATTCAATTATTTATCAAAACAATAAAAATTACTAGTTATAAATTGTATGCTTTAAGTTTAATTAAACTGAATTTTGTGTTTCCCAGATGAGAAAAAGATGTTGAAGTTGCTTATGCTGAACTTCTGTACAATTTACACTTTAACTCAATTTACTTTTTAGGTTTTCATTTGGGTTGTGTGTTACAATCAAGGTGCTGGGTTGATCTCAGACACACTCCTGAATCGTTTTATCCTTATTATCCCATAGTGTTTAATATATTTAGTATTGCTATTATTGTTACTGTCATCATCAGAGAGACCATGAATCTCATAATTTTGTTCCCTATTAGGCAAGAGCCAGTTCTTGTGTTACGATCTTTGCATGACACTTTTCTTCTGTCATCTTCCTTCTCACTGCATTCATTATACTTTAAAAGAAGTAATTTGATATGTTAAAAGTTACTTATTAGACTCTATGTCTAACTCCACTCAAAGGTAAAATAGACTATACCCTCCTTTTTATGCCCTCTCTGACCTTTAACAGCCACTGTTACCTATATTTTCTTAGGTTCCCCATTTTCCAAACTCTAACATAAGAGTAAAGCCTGTCTTATTACCTTTCGAACCTAGTACACTGCTGGGCTTGTAGAAGGGGATGATTATTTCTTTATGGAAGGAACGGCTGATCCAGCATTATATTTCTAGACCACTGAGAGGAGAGTGCAAGCCTCTTCATCTGTTCCTCCCATATTCTTGTCTGCTCATGGACTTACTGCAGTCTTAGGGCTTTCCAGGGGGTCTCAGGATCATCAGTGTCAAATGGGGATACTAATTTGTTCACCAAAAGAGGTGGAAAATTGTTAAGTGTAACCAGAGGTCAGTAATTAGATAAAGGCCAGAAGAAACTGAAGTCACCAGTTGCTAAAATAAATTTTGGCTGGGTCGGATCGCCATCTAGTGTTCATAATAACAAGCTGCACTAAGTATTGAAACCACTGTAGGGAAGGTGGGAGGTCCATGCAGGTTGTTCTTGTAGGAGTGAAATAACTTCAACCTAAAACTGACTAAACAGATTAGTAAATTGTTAACGGTTGTGAGGAGTGTATTTGAATTGCATGAACTTCATAAAAAGGAAAACAAAGGCTCTGTCTCCTTTGACTTTGTGTGTGTGTGTGTGTGTGTGTGTGTGTGTGTGTGTGTGTGTGTGTATTTAGGGCACATGAATTGTAATCAGTCTGCCAGGCTTTCCAAAAGGCAAATCTGAATTCTTGATCTTCATTCCTTATTGGTGAAATGGCAGTGATTGTAATGGTAATTATGGGATGTTGTTGAAGATGGAATGAAAATGGTGCTGATAATGCCTGGTGTATAGGAAATTAATTGTTATCTGTATTTGTATTACTAATTCTAATAATATTCTTAACCTAACAGTTGCAGAATTGTACCACCTTGTGATTTTAAAAAATATGTGTACAATTAAAAAATCCATCTCTCCCTATATGTATGTATTAGTAAAATGCCAGGTACTATCCTAAGAACTATACAAATATTACCTCATTACTTCTTATAACAACTTATGAAACAGGTATTATTATTCTCACTTACAGATGAGAAATAAAAAGCATAGAAAAGTTAATTAACTCATTCACGTGTACACAATGAGTAAATGGCGTATTTGAATTTGAACCAGGAATTCCAGCTTTTGAATCAATCTTTTTGCTAGATATACAATGCTACATCTATTTTTTTCCTGTATTATTCTATAAACATAGGAGGAACATTCAAGTACTATCACCATTAGCCAGGAAGAGCATAAAGAATCTATGTCTGAAGTGAAGCATCGATAGCTACACATCCTTGGGTAAGCTAACATTAGAAATAGGTAGTCCCAAATCAAAAGTTTGGTCTTATTTACGCAGTCTTAGGTGAGCTCATAGGAACAAATGCGGGGTTTTATGTACCACCAGCCGGCACACAACTCCCTGATGGCTACCTTGTCTCAATGGAAGAATGTACACAGTGGGGTGCAGGAGGCAGGACTAGATGACTGTGTGAATGCCACCCTAAAATAATCTCTGTTCACTGAGTGACAAGCATGGAGTGAGTTTCAAGAACATCCATGTGGTAGTAGAATCTGGTGACAGTGATGACCCTCACTTCTGTGCTCACCTATCTTTCCCTAACATGCACACACATGATATGATTGCATACATACACACACAGGCTCATCACACACACACACACACACACACACACACACACACACACACACACACACACCCCTAGGTCCTCTGACCTTTTAGAGATGGCCGAAAAGATTGCACATACCTGGAAAGAAGGAACCAACTTGTTGCATTTGATCTACACGTACACTTACCCACCAAGTTAACTTTCTCTGTATTGCCCCCAAACAGCCTGGTCCCATTGTGTGAGTGTCTAATGGGAATAAAGCTCAAATAGGAGACTATTGTGTGCTCAACCCATTCCCAAGAACTATATCTTGTTGTCTAACTTAAACCTTACTATTTTTCTAAGGGGAGGTGTTATTTCCATTCTACAGAGTAGGAAATTAAAGTGAGGAAGGCTGTAAACTTAATAAGGTCATCCAGACCATGAATGGAGAAAGTGGTTTTGAAAGTATTAGATTTTATGGTATATAATATATTTGAATATATGTGTATGTATATACTATAGTATATATATATGAATTTCATATAATTATACATATTTATAATATTTAATAACTATCAAATAAAGTTTAATATAATCATTAAATTATTCAACTTAGTTTTAATTTCTAAAGTAGAAAATATCTCCATGTGACCTACGTCAACAAATCCTTCTTTGGTACCACAATCATTTTTAGGTATGTAAAGCAGTCCTGCAGGCTAAACATTTGAAAACCACTGTTCTAGGTTGTTCTCTTCTTTCTTATCTTCTCAATTGGATTGGTAAGTGCTTGAAGCAAAACCTTAACCAATTGTATTTATTTGTTGGTGTTGTTTTTTCTCTCTCGGTGGTTTGTGTCTTTCCTCTCAGACTCATCAAACTGGATGATAATTATGTGGATTTGTGTCAGTCTCACCGGCTGTAATTCCTTGTCTCTTTGTTTCTGTTTCCTCTCCTAATCTCTTGTGCTTAACAGGTACCCAGTAACTGTGTAAAAAGCTAACAATTGCTATGATACTGGGTTAGGAATGAAAAAGCAGTATGTCTTAACCAATCTATCAAAACTATATGTCCATGTTTCTCCAAAATAGTCATTAAAAGATTATGTACTTATTCTGATTAGAGTATTGTCTACTATACGTCTACCTCTTGTCCTATGTATATATATTAATATATAAAATGTATATAGTATTATTTTCTAGATGTATTATATGTAAATATATAGAGATAGATACATAGATCGATAGATAGTGAGTTGCCTTATTATAGGCCTAAACTGATACGATATAAAATGTATATATTCTCACTATTGATAAATCCTTCTCTTTTGAGGGTAAGTTTGACTTTTTGAAACACTTGAAAGTGATTTGAAAGCACGCTTGAAGAATAAGGTGGCTATTAATGACTTTGTTTCCTGTGTTACTTGTACGTTTCTAATCCCAATGACAATATGTTTCATAAATATGTTTTGCAATGTAGCATTCCTTTTATCGTACTCTTTATACATTTATTAAGTTCCTGCTGTTTGCTTTACTATCTTGTTTTTTGGTGGTTTCCCCAGTGCATTTTGAAGGTATGCCAAGGGAATAAAAATGAAAAAAAACTTTGGTCTCAGCCCTTGAGGTGCCCACAGGCTGGAGCGGGAGACATTTTGCCTGAGGTCTAGTTGCCCAATTGTGGCAATTGACCTATAGAGATTGGAAACAGTACAGAAAAGTTGCCCTATGGTATTTGCAAGAACGGCGTGTGGGGCTGAAACGAGGAGACAGACTAGGGGACCTATAATCTTATTAGGCTGGAAATGGCTTTTTCTTTTCTTTGTATTTTTTTCTCAGGTTGTCCGGTATTGTCAGCCTCGGAGCAGACTGAGGCACCACCCTCTGGAGTGACTTCCATTATTAGTCCCAACTTTTGGTGAGTCAGGAAGAAATAGATTTTCATTACTCCCATTTGGGGCCTGCAGAAGTTGATTAATTTTAGGTTAGCTACCTCCAAAAGCAGACAGAACCCTATGCTGGTACAGTAGGAGGAGGAAGCAAAAAAAAAAAAAAGTCAACTGTCAGCCCTGATCTTAACACCTGTCCTAACAGCTCTTCTCACTGTCCTTTGAGTGCTAGCACTCTCTCTCTCTCTCTCTCTCTCTCTCTCTCTCTCTCTCTCTCTCTCTCTCTCTCTCTCTCTCTCTC
>RJWH01005684.1:0-70645 GCA_004363575.1 Solenodon paradoxus | reverse complement strand
GGAGAAAGCAGAGAGGGGGCGATGAAGAAAGGGAAGAGTGGAAGGAGGAGGAGGGAGGAGGGGTAGGGGGTGGAGGGGAAAAGGGGAGAGAAGAGGGAATTTGGGGAGGAGGAGATGGAGGAGAAAGAGGAGGAGGAGATGGAGGAGAAAGAGGAGGAGGAGAACTTGATGGGTGGCATTTGTTGATTCCCAGAGTGCAAATTACTCCCATCAGCGTTGATTTCAACTGCCAAGCTGATGTCACTGGAAGAGGAATCTGGGAGAAATGCTCAGACTCCACATCACCATGTCAGGCACAGGTAGGTACATAGATATCTGCGGGTACGTAGAGAAACTGGGGGTGTGGGGACAGAGTCGTGGACCCAAGGAGCACCTGGGCACATGGAGACGCACCCAGGCTCCGTTATCCACAGGACAGGTGTGCGGGAGACACATGAGACGCTCACGGGGCACCGGTGTACCCAGGACCCCACGACGCAGCAAGGGATCATGAGGAGACACAGAGACAGGCACCGCCAGCTCCACCCAGCTCACAAGAGCACATTGTTCAGTGCTCAGGAAGTTTGTCAAGTGCCACCAACAAAAACGTTTTATTAGATACATTTCCAGTTAAATCGATGTTAAGGGCCAAAGTAATAATCCCTTGAATCCATCCCCATCACTTAATGGCCCTGAACTGCACACTTAAAAATGGTTAATGTTGTACATTTTATGTACGTATGTTTTAGACAATAAGCTATCTTATTTATATACATTTATGATGGTATAAATGAATTTTATTTATAAAATGAAAAGAAGTCTTCACTTCCTAATGATTTTGCTATATTTTTTCTCTAGAGGTTATTTGTAGCTACTGTTTGGTGGAACTAATATACATATATTTTTTACATGTATATATAGACCTATCTATCTACTATCTACATCATATCACTATTATTATCACCCATCATCTATCATCTATTTATTATCTATTTATCTCCGATGAAGCATATCTGTCATCTATCATAGCTGCTGTGATGTGAATGTTGTTTCTTTTGATGTTGTCCCACACACCTAGTGTACGTCATTCTTTTTCTGTTTGCTGGTCTGCTTGGGTGCATTCTTCTGCCCTATCTTTTAGCTCACTGATTCTATTGGAGGCTTCTTCCAGCCTATAACTGAGCTCCTCTATTATGTAGCTTTTTTTTCAAGGAAAGGTGCAGGCAAGAAAGAAGGCGAGTACTCAGGTAGGAAGAGACAGGAGGAAAAAGCACTTTAATCTTATTTCCATTTAGTTGTTTACGACGGTTGTTTCCCTGCTGAGTCCAGGACTCAAATGCAGGAGTATGTGGCCTACATCCTTCAGAGGCGATCAACCTAACCACTGCTCCACCAGGGTGTGCCTCTATTGTGTTCTTTAGCTCAGCTAAAGAGTTCCTCATATTTTCTCTCTCTTTGTTGTAGTTCTCTTTTTGTTCCTTCATAGTTTTCCTGATTTCAGTGAGTGTCGTTAGAACTGTTGCTTTAAAGTCTTCATCAGGTAGTTTACTTAAGTTTGACGCATCCGGATTTTCTCCTGGAATTTTGTTTGGGGCTACTCTGTATATTTCTCTGTCTCTTTGATCTGTTAACATTCCGTGTTCATTTCTGTGGGTTAGGCTTCCTTGGTATAAAGGACTTGTGTTAGGATATTAAGTTGCATAGGACGGGGAAGATCAGTGTGGCTGGAGGGAGGCCGTGGGAGGTGGGGAGACGGGAGAGTCATAGGAGGTGATGTTGGCATGGCGCAGACCCACAGGATTTTGGGGGTACCACACCCACAGAATTTTAGGGGTTCAGACAGTGGAGTGATTGATGGGTGCCATTGGAGGAGGGATGAGTGAGGGATGAAGGGACAGATACGGGGCTGGGATGACTCAGAGAGTAGAGGGTATAGGAGCCCCCAAGGACAGAGCAGCCTAGGGAAGCGAGTTCTCAGGACCCCATATGCCCTATTCTTGGAGGGGCTGCTCTCTGTCTTTCTCTGTTTCACTGCATTTTTCCCCGTCTCTCAACGTTTCTCTCTCTTCTCTTCTCTTCCCTTGTCTCTCTTCTTCCAGGTTACCCAGAGAATTCTCTCTGAAGTCTCCTGATTCCACTTCCTTCCTTGTCCTGCTCCTCCTTCTGATGTCCAAGAAGACTGTGAAAATCTCAGCCCATCCTTCTTCACACTTTGTACCTTGTCCCCCATTGCCCCATCAACCCCCAGGAAGGGTCCCCGCCTGCCTCCTAGATATTGACATGGTTGTGCTCTCCTCCTGTCCTTCTGCCACCCTCCTCACCTCCAGAAAGGACCCCTCTCTCTGTGCTCTCCTTTCTGCATTTTTTGCCATTTTAAAGTGTGCTGTGCAGGGGTGCTAAGGACATTCCCCTTATTGAGCAGTCACCTCTACTACCACCATCCATCTCCAGAACTATTTCATCTTCCCCAACTGAAGCTCTGTTCCCATAAAACACCAACACTACACTCTCTCTCTCCTAGTCCCTGGCCCTACCATTCTACTTTCTGTCTCCACAAATTTGCATATTCTAGGAACCAGACATAAGTGGAATCAAACACTATTAATCCTTTTGTGTCTGGCTTTTTTCACGGAGCATAAGGTCCATGAGCCACGCTGTAGCTTCAGGAGTTCCTTCCTTTTAAAGGCTGAATAATATTCCACCATGTGGACAGACTCCATTTTCTTCATCCATTCATCCATTGATGGACACTTGAGTTGCTTCCACTTTTGGTAATTTTTTAAAAGATTATTTTATTTTAATATTCATTAAGGTAATTTTGATTTTGACAATAATATAAGCCCAAATGTGTAGATTCACCATTCAGCAAATACATGACAATACATCAGATCCAACACCAGCTTCCCCAGAGTCCTCCACTACCGTCCATGGGGCCCACCACTCTTTTTCCACTAGTAACTTCTGTTGTCAATAGCCAAGAGTTGGTTTTTGCCTTGTCTGTTCCTTTTGTTTCTTTATATTCCACATATGAGTGAGATTATCTAGTATCTGACTTTCTCTTTCTGACTTATTTTACTTAGCATAACTTCTTCTAGTTCCATCCATGTCATCACAAATGACAGGATCTCATCTTTTTTAGGGCTCTGTAGTATTCCACTTTATTATGTATAGATATCACATCTTATTTAGTCACTCATCTGTCTCTGGGCACTTAGGTAGCTTCTGATTCTTGACTATTGTAAATAATGCTGCACTAAACGTGGGGATGCTTAGATCTTGGTGAATTAGTGTTTTGGGTAAACACTCTGAAGTGGGATGATGGGATCAAACGGAATTTCCTTTCTCAATTTTTTGAGGAATCTCCATACTCCTTTCCATGAAACTTGTACCACTTTTAAGTCCCACCAACAGTGTGAAAGGATTCTCTTTTTTCCATATCCTCACCGATATTTGTGGTTTCCAGTCTTTTGGAGGACAGCGATTCTCTCATTGGTTTTTAGATTTGCATCTCCCTGATAACAAATGAGCAAGAACATCTTTTCATGTGCTTGTTGACCATCCGTATGTCTTCTTTGGGGAAAAGTCTGTTCAACTCTTCTGACCATTTTTTGACTGTATTTTTTCTTTTCAATTTAATTTAATTAAAAAAATTAATATAAAGTTCTTATTTTCCCTAGCGAAAAAGTTGATACTAGGTGTGGGGTCTCAGGTCACTCAAAGAACCCACGACAGATTCAGGCGAGTGAGTAAGCAGAGATTTAATTAAATTAAATGGTAAAGGAATGAAGGCGACGAAGGGAGATCCAGACCCGCTGGGTTCAGGGGGGCTCCAGACATGAGACAGGCGCAGCGAGTAAGCAAGTTGAGGGCTCATTAGTGGGGAGCAGAGAGAGGGAATAGAGTCAACCGAAGGTAGGCTAAGGCTCTGTTTGCCTTGCTGGCAGCCTGGCTTTTTACTGGAAAAACCCACATGGGGAGGAAGGGGCATGGAGAGAGGGTCGCCAGGCCAGGTTTCAGTCCCTGATTGGTAAGGGGACATTGTCTTTTGAAGTTATGGGTGGGCTTCTGCAATCAGCGTCGTTCCTTTGTTCCTTTGGGCAGAGGGTCCGTCCTGGTCATGTACTACACGTCACACTCATCTGCAGATTTTCCTTATCTATCCAGACGATTGCTCGGATGGGTGGCGCCAGGGACATTTCACTGCTCTGCTATCCAAACATCGATCCCTGGCCTAAGGCTTGCTCTTGTGGGGGTGTCCTGACACTGGGTAGTTCAAATAATTCAAGAAATAGTGACTAAAGATGAAAGCGATGGCAGCCACCACCAAAAGTAACAGGAAATACAGATAAAGAATGAAGTGACAGACGTAAGTAACACTATGTAGTAGGTTCTCCAAACTGACCCGACCTGCCTGTAGTCACTACGATGTAGGAAAGTAGGAGTTTTAAACAGCTCAGAAATTTCAGTAACTCACATTAATAATGTAAAAGCCAGGCACATAAAATAAGAGCTAAGTACATAAGCAACAATTATATACATGTGTTGGGTCCTCAGATACACTGAAAGCATTTAAAAAAAAATTCCCCACCATATCTTTAAGGCAACTTTTAGATTACCCTAGAGTAGGAAGGAGCCTTGAATTAAAGGCAGAAGTAAAGTATTCACTTTATTAAACGTAAGTGTAATGGGCAATAATATTGCAGCTAGCCCTTGGTGCCTGTTTTATCTGTAGATATTATAGAACTCAAGTTTGCAAGCTACCCCTTTGCCACAGCCTTGGCGAAATCTTGAATGAGTACAGATGTCAGCTCTGTTAGAGAGCTTAGATGTGGCCTCCTTGTTCTTGATAAGTCCATGGCATGACTTTATTCTTAGCCAGGTGCTGTATAAGGAGAAGGAATTCTTCTGAGTACGACAGGCCATGCACTAGAGGTGGATGATGGAGAATTTTCAGAGCTAGGCAAAAAGCTGGTGTTGCAATTTGAGGAGGAGGAAAGTGGTACCATATGGGAGTCCAACATGATTCCATCAGGCGTTAGGCCAAAGTATGCTGCTCATCAATTGTATGCTGTTCATCAATCTTTCCCATCTTAGAGGCTCTTGTAAGAAAGTGCAGGGGTAGAAGGCAACTCTACCCCAAATTTAAGGCTCTTAGAATCTTCATTTCCATCTGATATATGTGTTCTCAGTCACATTTCTGGAGGAGCCGTCGTTTTGTTATTTGCTTGCAACTAACCTGGCAGTCATTCCAATCAGCTGTAGCATTTTCTCGGGCACACGATTATTCTGCGGGAACCGACCAATAACAGAAGCCATCATGGACAGTCTCCTGCAGCACCCCAACTTTCATGTGAACCTATCCTAGCCCATCAATTAAGATGACTTTCCTGTTTCCAGGGATTTCAAGCCCCGGTATTGTGGTGTGATTGCTTGCTCTTCCTCACGTCATCTCAAATAAGCATAGAGGTCTGTCAAATATTTACCACAAAAGTTTGGATCAGCTGCACCCTCTGGATCCACATCACTCGCTGCAAGAATTACATCAGAGAGGGGTGCCCTGGTGGTCCAATGGGTTAAACCAGGCACAGTCCAATCTGCGTAGCAATCAGTGTTGAGCAATTGAATAAAATAAAGTGTTTTACCTTCTCTCTCTGCCTGCCTGCCTGCCTACAGCTTTCCAAAAAAAAAAAAAAAAAAAAAAAAAAAAAAAAAAAAAAAAAAAAAAAAAAAAAAAAAAGAAAAGAAAAGAAAAGAAATAATCAGAGAAAACCTGACACAGATCTTCTTCTGCAGGGACACATCCAGATGTTTCCATTGGGTTTGGAGAGGGATTATCCACCAAAATAGGCTCAAGAGTTTTCTTCAACAGACTCAGCTTCGGGTTGAGGCTCAGGTTCCAGCTTCTGTTCTGGCTCTGTTCCATCCTAGGGATTCGTGCTTTCCCCAAATGTTTGGGCAGTTTTTTTGTTTTTTTTTTAGCAAAAACTTTCCCAACAGCTTTCCCCAAATGTTTGGGCAGTTTTTTTGTTTTTTTTTTAGCAAAAACTTTCCCAGCAGCTAAAACTTTTGCTTCCCTTTTCAGAGTCACTTTGGCCCGGGGCTGTTTACTGATTTCTGTTACTGATGGCTGGGCTTGGAAGCTGCAGCAGAGGCCAGAGGCAGGTGCTTTGCATGGGCCATTCTGGTCTTCACCTTATTCTCAGCACTGACTTTCCTGTTCCCAGTGACCTGGAGGGCCACGGCTTCCTCTTCCCCGGGCAGCAGCTCAGTGGGGAGAAGCAGAGCACCTGAGCCCCAGAAGAGCCGGGACCTAAGCCACGGAGGATTAGCAGCCGCTCCTCTGCAGCACACCCTTTAAAGGAAAGGTGCAGGCAGGAATGAAGGCGAGCAGGCAGGCAGGCAGGCAGGCAGAGAGAGAGTTGCTCAGCTTGGTTTTCACTCTGGTCCCGGGTCCTGAACCCTGGTCTTGGGATGTACGGGGCACACGGGGGCAGTGGACTTAGTCACTTGGCCACCAGGACATGCCACCTATGTTGTCTTGTCTTTAAGTATTTCCCAGTTTCTGGTTTGACATCCAGGTCTCTAATCCATGTTGAATTATTTTTTTGTGGCTGGTGTCAGAGAGTGGTCTAGATTCCTTCTTTTGCCTGTAACTGTCCAGTTTTCCCAACACCATTTGTTGAAGAAACTGTCCTTTCTCCATCCTATGTGCCTGCCTCCTTCGTTGTAAATTAACTGATGCTGTATGTGTGAGTCTGTATCTGGTGATTCATTTTCATTTATTGATCTGTCTGTTTTTATTTCAGTCCCATGCATGCAATTTTTAAAACTATGTATTGAGGTGACTTTGATTTGTAAGATAATATAAATCCACATGTCTGGTTTGCTAGTTCTCAGATATATGACAACACACCCTGTCTGTCACCAAATTACCCAAAGTCCTCCCCACTGTCCACTGACCCCACCACCCCTCACTCCCACCCCGACCCTCTTCCCCACTGGGAAGACCTTTTGGTGATTGTGAATAATACTGCCAGAAGCCCTGGTGTGCCCGTATCTCCTTTGAATGCCTGCTTTCTATTTTTTTAGGTGCTGGGTGGGTTTCCTGAACCCAATTCCAGTGTGAGTGTGGGGCGGTGTCCCCACTACAGTGAACCATTCTGACACCACCTGTGGGGGGCTGGGGGTGGGAGGACGGCATCCCTGTCCACAAATTAAGGGCTCAGTCTCCAAGACGACCCTTACTGCAGATGCCAGTTGCAAGCCCAGGTGGTTGGGGGCGGGGGGTACCTCCTGGTGTGCAAAACATGGGAAGAATGACCCAGCGATGCTAAAAGTAGACAAAAAGTTTATTGGAAGCTCACAGCCGGTTGATGCATGAAAAAAAAAATGCACCAGCCCTGGGGAAAGGGCTATCTTTTTTGAATTTTTATGTTTTATAGGAGATTGCCTTCTCTTGCTGGTACACAAGGGTGAGGCAAGTTGTAAGTCTGTGGTTAACTAAGGAAGGTAGAAGGCAGGGTGGGCTTTCAGCTGCTCCAGGTCAGCAAGATTTAGGGCCTGGTGCTTTTGCAATGTCCTCAGAGTCAGGCGATGTCTGGTACTGGGAGACAAAGAGTCTGCTAAGAAATCCATTAAAATGCTACTGCAATACATTAAGCAAAACAATATAATGAGAATCCTGTTCAAATGCTGTACTTTGAAGCTTTTACATGGGGTTCCTTACAAATGGCATTTCTTGTGCCTTCCTGGGAGCCATTGTCCTATCAGGGGCCTGTGCTTCTGATGCCTCCTTGTGTTCAATTAATTTGCTAGGGTAGCTCACAGAACTCAGAAAGCCTGTTTACTCACTAGATCATTGAGTTATGATAAAGGATATGACTTAACCCAACGGAAGAGGTGCCCTGGGTGAGGTCTGGGGTAAGGTGCATGTAAGGTTTTTCTGGGCTCCGCGAGGAGAAAAAGTCAATTAGACAAAAAAGTCGAATAGCCAGGGCTTTATTGGATTCTGCACAGCCGGGCGAAACTCCCAAGTCCGCAAAATGGGCCTGGGGAAGTCGCGGGCTGGGAAGTCGCGCTTGAACAAAGGGGAGCGGGCTCTTTAAGCTGAGGAATTTCGCGGGCTTCCTATGTGGCGATTGGGGATTGGCCCTGGGAATCCAGGCGTGGGGCTTGCATCCCTTATTCTGATGTCATCCACCTTCTTCCCGGGCATGCCCGCTGTCCCCTTTCTGAGCCAGCCTAACAGTGTAGTGCTCCCACATCCTCTCCAGACACCAGATTCCCCACACAAGGTCCCGTCTACCCCCATACCAGCTTCATTACACAAGCTAGATTGATGAAATCAGTGGCCTTTGACAACTGAGTCATCTTTGGACAACTCTCCCCGCCCTGGAGGTTGGGGGAAGGGACTAAAAATTCCAACCTCTAATGGCTGGGTTGGTTCCCTTGGCAACCAGCCTCCCTCTCTGGTCCTCCCCCCCGCCCCCCCCTCACTCATTAACATAACAAGAGACATGTTTATCACTCTGCAAACTTAGGACCTTCTAAGGCGTTGGGGAATTGTCTACCAGAAACTGTAAATGAAGACCATAGCTTTATGAGAAATATCCTTTGCTTGTAGAGATGACCCAACATGTATTTCTTATAATCTGTGATATCACAACCGTAGATCTGGAGAGTTTTAAGCAAGGGGTGTGGAGGAATCCCGTTAAGAGAGTTTCCTTCAGATCAGAGCGGCTCACAGTTACGGCCACCAGAGGGCAGTACTTTCCCAGGGCTTTTCCTCAGCCAACTAAAACCCAGGGAGAAAACAAACTTTCCTGAGACCAACAGGGTTGTAATGAATTAATGCAGGGCATCGTTATGGGACATAGGGGGCCATCGGGTCTGCTGTCCCGTCTCCCTCTTTTTAAGAGTTTTTTTTTTTTTAAAAGGAAAGGCGTAGTTAGGTATGAAGGCAGGCAGGCAAGGTAGGCAGGCAGGAAGAGAGGAGGAAGAAATATTATTTATTTGTTTTTATTTGATTATTCATCTTGGTTGCTCCCCCTGGCCCTGGGAGACCAACCCAGGTCCTTGGTTTGTGGATTGCAGTCGGCGGGAGATGGCAGACCCAACCCAACCATCAGGGCACACCGTTTTTTTTTCCCCTTATTTATTTTTTTTTTCCGGCCCCAGGTCTCAAACCCAGGTCTCTGGCTTTCATAGCCTGTGCCTTAGCCACCTGAGCTACAAGGCAGTGTCCACTTTTCATAGAGGTGTGTCGAAGGAAATGTCTGTGTTGTAGAAAAAAAAAGAATCAAAATAATTTCCTGTGGGCTAAAGACAAAATGTAAAAACTAAAAAAAAAGATACAAATTTTAGAAGGAATTTACAAGTCTCTGTTTACCACTTAGGGTTGAAATTATATTTTGGTTTTGGTTGTTTTACTAAGAAGCCATGAATGGGAAGACAGAAATATCCGATTTCTGACAAAAATAGCAAAAATATTCAGGAAGTTGTAGGCAAAACCAGCAAGGTAAAAGCCAAACAATTTTCTAACAAGGATTAGTACCTTCATATGTAAAGTGTTTCTGCATATTGATAAGAAAAAGACAACCTGATGTGCCCTGGTGGGGTAGTAGTCAGCTCTCTGGCTTCTGCAAAAGCACAGTCCACATACATTCCAAGGACCTGGGTTCATGCCCTGGGTCCAGGGGAATAAACCAAGATAAACAACTAAATACAAATAAATGTGGCTTCCTCCTCCTCTCTCTTCCTGTGTGCTTGCCTACTTGCCTTCATGCCTGCCTTCACCTCTCCTGGAAAAGAAAATGCAATCCTTTTAGAGTACATTTCTGAGTTTTGACTAATCCATACAGGGATGAATTCAAGAACGCAATGAAAATTTAGAGCAATTCTTGCTGTGGTAGAGCAGCGGTTAGGTCAATTGTCTCCAAAGGAGGAAACCACATGGGCGAGGGAGGGAACCACCAGTGTGAACAACTAAATAAAATGAAATAAATACACTTCTTCCTCCTCCTTGCCTTCGTGCCTGCCTACACCTCTCCTTTAAAAAGATTTCAAACAATTCTATGGCTACCCCTCTAATTCCCTCACTCTGTTTTATAAGCATCTTCTTTCTCTTTCCCTAAAAAATCAACTGATTTCTCTGACCCTAGAGTTTTATGTTTTCCAGAATAGCATATAATGGAATCATGGTATTTTTCAGTCATTGAATCTGATGTTTTTCATTTAGCATAATGCATCTGAGAGTCCTCCATACGGTTGTGTCTATTGGTGGGTCCTTTCTTTCTTTCTTTCTTTTTTTTTTTTTAATCCCTGAGTAGTATTTCCTCAGACAGTATATCACTGTTTATTTACTAAATAGCTGGCAGTTATTTAGATTGCATCTAGTTGTGGGAGATTAGGAATAATTTCAATGTAAACTTAAAAAAATATATTTAATTGAGGTAATTTTGCTTTACAAAATTACATAAACCCATCTGTACAAGTTCCCCATTCCTCAGATATGTGTCAACACACCCTGCCCTTCGCCAAGTCACCAAGTGTTCTTCCCCATTGCCCAGTGGGCTCCGCCACCACTTGCCCCAATGCCCTGTCCTACTCTCTGCTGGAAACCTCAGTTCTGTTGCAAGTGTCCAAGGGCTGGTTTTGTTTCAACTGTTCCTTTGTTTTGTCTATTCACCTTCCACATATGAATAAATCATCTTGTATCTATCTTTCTGCTTTTGACTTGTTTCACTTAGCATCTTCCCCTCTAGTTCCATCCATGTGGATTCAAATGACAGGGTCTCATCTCTTCTCAGGGCTGTGCAGTGTTCCAGTGTGTATATGCACCACATATTCTCCATCCATTCATCTGATGCTGGGCACTTAGTTTCCAGTTCTTAGCTATTGTGAATAGGGCTGCAATAAACATGGGGTGCCTTTCTGCAAATTTGTGTCTTTCATGTAAATACCCAGAAGTGGATGGTGGGATCATATGAGATTTCCATTTTCAATATTTTGAGGAATCTCCATCCTGTTTTCCATAAGAGCTGCACTAATTTGAACTCCCGCCAGCAGAGAAAAATTATTCCCTCTTCTCCAGATCCTCACTCACATTTATTGCTTTCAGATTTTGGGGAGCAGCCAGCCTCAGGTGGAAGGTGCTCTCTCACTGTGGTTTCCACTGTAAACTTAGGCGTCAAGGTTTTCATGTGAACATAAGTTTTCATTTCCCTTTGGAAATTACCTAGGCATGGCATTGATAACCCACATGTTCAACTTCATGAGAAATATTTTCACTGTCAAAAGACACGCTTTTGCATTCCACTGAACAATATTGGAGAGTCTTGGTGACGTCACACCCTTGTCAATTCAATACTTACTATTGCCATTGACTAACTGTAGGCATTCTCATTGCTATGTAGTAGACTCTCACTGTGTAAGGGCCCCTTTGTAATGTCAGGAAATTGAATGATCACTACTGAAGATTTTTTAAATATGGATGGAGAATGAAAGCAGTAGAGTGTGCAGGGGTTAAGATGGTGGAGGACTGGATTCAACTCCTAATGGGCCCGATTGCTTGCCCTATGTGGGCAAGAATTACATCTGCCCCTGCTCAGTTCCCTCCTCGGTCATGTAGCGATACTCCCATAGCACAGGTTTAGATGAGACAAGACATGTGACCGGGGAAAAACAAGGTCTGACACACCATACGGAAGCCATGTCTTTTCATGATTTCCCTGCCAATCACTTTCCAGCCAGAGGAACTCTGAATTTGCAGCTCCTTCTGCTGGATGTTCGTCTTCTGGTCCCCATTCAATTGCGTAACTCTGTGTGAGTGTCTGTGTAGGCAGAAAGCTCAGATGACTTAATCAACTACTTTATTTTTTAAAGGAGAGATGCAGGCAGGAATGAAGGCGAGCAGGCAGGCAGGAGGAAGAAAGAGGAGGAGGAAGCATTTATTTATTTTTTTTAGTTGTTTCCCTGGTCCTGGGTCTCAAATCTGTGTCTTTGGGATGTTTGTGGACTTTGTCTGGTGGTCTTATCTGCTAGGCCACCAGGGCCTGCCAAATTAACAATTTTAATTCAATTAAAAAAAATTTTTTTTTAAGAGGAAGGCAGGTAGGCAGGAAGAGAAAGAAGGAAGAAGTATTTCACTTACTTGCTCATTTCTGGTTGTTCCCTGAACCTGGGTAGCAAACCCAGGTCCCTAAGCTTTACCTGGTCTGTGACTCAGGGGCCTATTTAACAACCAAGTCACCAGGATGAGCTAATCCATTTCTTTCTTTTTTTTTTTTTTTAAAGGAAAGTTGCAGGCAGGAATGAAGGAGAGCAGAGAAAGGCAGGCAGGGAGAGAGAGGAAGAAGAAGCATTTCATTTAGTTTTATTTAGTTGTTCATCTTAGATGCTGCCACTAATCCCAGGATATAAACCCAGAAACTTGGAATATATGTGAAATGTGCCCAATACCTACTCCACCAAGGCATGCCACATGGGCCAATTCATTTTTAAAGCACAGCAGTATCTACCTACATTAGAAAACAGACCTACTTCTAAGTGGGTGACATCACTTATTCTGTCAAGAGAGGGTTGCTAGCACATCTTTAGAATCAGGGTTACCAGCTAAAATATAGGCAACTGGACATTTTATATATATATATATATGCATGCACATATACACACAGACACGTAGAAACAGACACATATATATTTACAGAGTAGGCAGGAATGACAGCGAGTAGGCACGCAGCAGGAAGAGAGGGAGGAAGAAGCATTTTATTGACTTTTATTTCATTGTTCATCTTGGTTGTTCCTCCTGAACTTGGGCTGCACATGAACTATGAACTATGTTCAACCACTTCGCCACCAGGGAGCACCAACACCCTTTATCTTTCTTTGCTAATTATGGTGGCTTCTGAATCCCCCTCCCTCCCGAAGTTCAGACAGCAGCACCCTGTTGGGGGAGGTTGGGTCCCTTCTCCTCCTCACTGTTTCCTGAGTTTCCACCCCTTCCCCTGCTCTGAACCCTCAGAGAAACCACGGGGGACCTTTGTGTCTTCAACAGGAAAACCACATCTTAATATAACCCAAGAACCCAACGTTCTCACAACGAGATGCCCACAGAAGCCTAACAGCGTTTCCTCATTGTCACATGTGTCCGGAAGTGCCGCCAGGGCTGGTTACAAATCATCAAAGAGGGTCACCACTTTCTGAGCACTTTCTATGTGGCTTTTTAAATCTCACTTAATCTCCCTGGCCCTCCCAAGAGGAGGACCCCAGGGGTCCCATTTTTCAGGTGAAGAAGCTGAGGCTTAATGAGAGGAGGCGCCATGACACACTGCCCCTCCTTCTGAGTGGCTGTGCTGTGCAGAAGCCTGTAAGCCACCTGCCTTGTTAAGGACACGTTGACAAAGACAGCCTCGGAGTTTTGCGTTCTTGGACTCCTGGGTAATAGAAATGCCTTGGAGGCTAGGCGGTTCCTCAAAGTTCAAAGTTCAATAAAGCTGATCCTTAAGATGCATAAGGATGGATAAGGATGGCAGCGTGGAGTGCAGGACTCCAGGCTAGGAGTCCAGGGTGTTTAAATCTGTGGGTTCCAATGCATCAGATAATCTCATTTGGGTGGGGGATGTCAGAGCTGCCAATCATCTTCAGACAATGTCCTTACTTCTGTGTTCCAGGGAAATACCAGAGAATACCAGAGAAAATGCTGAAAATCCAGATTACGTCCTATAGTCTTCCCTCTTCCTCTTCCACACAAGTGATGGCAGATTAGAAACTCTTGACGCAGCGCATCCGGGTGGCTCAGTGGTTTAGTCCACCACGGCGCAGTCCACACACCTCCCAAAGTCCCTGGTTCAAGACCTGGGACCAGGGGAAACAACCAAGAAGAACAACTAAATAACACTAAATAAAATGCTTCTTCCTCCTCTCTCTTCCTGCTGCTTGCCTTCATTCCTGCCTGCATCTTTGATTTAAAAAAAAAAAAAATCCTACTGCCTTAAAAAATAAAAAGGAAGAAAGAATAAAAGAAACTCTTGACCATGAAAATGCAGAGCTGGGTGGTTTCTAAGTCCCTCAAGGGGCTTGGAGCGAGACACAGTTGGTAAGTTACTCTACTTTGGTTCAGCCATGTGCTGTGTAGGGTAGATAAGATTTGAGCAAGATTTCATAGAAGGGGAGGGTAAGAGTATCTATGACCTTGCAGAAACAGAAGCTTGGCAAGCAGCTGGAAATTTCTGTAGGTTAGTGGTCAGGGAGCCCACTGCTTCTGGACCCTGCCTGTTCAGGGGCAGTTGAGTTGGCCTCAGTGACCAGGGAACCATCATGGTCCCCTACTGTAAGCCCTGCCTGTCTCTAGTGACCTGGACTCATGTGGCTGGGGAGGTAGGTGACCTCTGCTCAGCACTGCACTCACAGGACACATGTCGGAGACACAGTGCCTCACTCTAGCAGTTCCATCGTTGTGTTCTTCATCAGTCTCCTCTAACTCAGTGCCCAGCTCTGCAGAAAGTTCTTCCAACCAAGGCCTCCCTCTTTTTTTAAAATTTTATTGATGCAACTTTGATTACATATGCGTATATGTTTATATGTGGAGGTTCACTATTCATCAAATATATGACAACACACCCTGCCCACCACCAAATCACCAAAAGTTCTCCATCTCTGTCCACTGGACCTCACCTCTACTTGTCCCCCCCACCCACCTGCCGCTTCCCCACTGGGAACCTCAGTTCCATTGTCCATGCCCAAGGGTTGGCTTGTGTTTCGTCTGTCTCTTTGCTTTGTTTCTTTATAATCTACACACTAGTGAGATCATTCGGTATTTGTCTTTCTTCTTCTGACTTAGCTCAATTAGCGTCATCCCTTCTAGTTCCATCCATGCTGTCCCTGCCACCAATGACATGATTTCATCATTTCGAGGCTGTGTAGGAGTTCATGATGTGTATAGGCCACATCTTCTTCATCTGATGATGGGCACTTACGTAGTTTCCACTTCTTGGCTGCTGTAAATAGTGTTTCAATGAACATGGGGGAGCATATATCTCCAAAAATTAGTGTTTGTGTGTCTTTTGGGTAAATACTTAAATATGGTATGATGGGATCGTATGAGATTTCCATTCTCAATTTTTTGAGGAATCTCTATATCTGTGCTCTGGCTTGAGGTTTGTCTGAGGTGGAGCAGAGGTTGGAGGAAGATGCTGCCAAACCTGGTCTTCAAAAATCAGGGTCATCCAACCATGAGAGGTAGGAGCACTCCGACACCGGAGTATCCCAGCCCTTTGCAAAGGAGAGTCAGGTTTTTAACTTTTAGACTCTAATTCTGCCCTGGGCACTTCTGAGAAGGTTTCTTTTTTTTGGCCCATGTTGCTTGTCTTAGCTAAGAGAACAAACGGAGGAGTCACCTCTCTCCACCCTCATTGTGAAGCATGAAAGACCCGTCAACCATGGAACAACTGGTCAGGACAGCAGCAGACGACCCTGCCAGGCACAGTCAGGCTGAAACCCACCTCCCCACGCAGGACACCACATATGTCTGTTGAGCCTCTGTTTTGGACCAGACTTGTACTGGGTTGAGTTGTACAGAACTCAAGTCTACTGGGGAGACAGACAGGTGAGAAGAGGCCTAAGTGAACTTGGACTTGGAAGTCTAGGAAGGCTGCCTCAGGATGTGATGTCTGGAAATCCTGTCACTGGTGGGGGGGACAGCATGGATGGAACTAGAAGGGATGACGCTAATTGAGCTAAGTCAGAAGAAGAAAGACAAATACCGAATGATCTCACTAGTGTGTAGATTATAAAGAAACAAAGCAAAGAGACAGACGAAACACAAGCCAACCCTTGGACATGGACATGGACCCCTGGACACCTGAAGGATGAGTGGGCAGCCCCTGTGACAGGTACAAAGTCACTGGAAGATCCAAAAGTGATTCCACTAGTCTGCTCCCAAGGAGACCCACCAGGGGGAGTAGGTATTATGAAGCTACAGCTGTGAGCCGGGTCTGAGGACATGGGTTTGGGAAGAGTTTGGGGCTTGACTCCAGGTTAATGGGCTATGTGAGTGGATGAAGGCACCGATGTGTCCCGAGGCCCAGTGTCCATCCAGGGAAGAATTCAAGGAGATGTGTGATGACAACATAGGCTGGCTCTATGTCCTTGAGACAAATATGGGACATTGGGGTAGAAAAACCAGCACGGGGTATGTGCTGGTGACTAAAGGGGAAGGGAGGAGGGAGAGCAATCCGAGCAGGAGCACAGCAGTCAGGCCAGCAACAAGTAATCCTATGACGCCCTTCGGTGATCCTTTCTGGTGGGGCTTCATACAAGTGACCAGGATTGGTGCAAGGAATTTTGGCACCTTAGGTGAAAACCAAACTTGGCACCCCTATAAGCCTCACTCTAAATGTCCTACTTAAAACTCATGCTGCTTTAGCTATGCTAGTGGCAGAAAGGCCCAATAACTCTCACAGTACCAGAGATACCCCCCACAGTGCCAGAGATACCCCCACAGTGCCAGAGATAGCCCTCACAGTGCCAGAGATAGCCCTCACAGTGCCAGAGATAGCCCTCACAGTGCCAGAGATACCCCCCACAGTGCCAGAGATACCCCCACAGTGCCAGAGATAGCCCTCACAGTGCCAGAGATACCCCACAGTACCAGAGATAGCCCTCACAGTGCCAGAGATAGCCCTCACAGTGCCAGAGATAGCCCTCACAGTGCCAGAGATACCCCACAGTACCAGAGATCGCTCTCACAGTGCCAGAGATAGCCCTCACAGTGCCAGAGATAGCCCTCACAGTGCCAGAGATAGCCCTCACAGTGCCAGAGATACCCCACAGTACCAGAGATCGCTCTCACAGTGCCAGAGATACCCCACAGAGATACCCCCACAGGAGGATACCCCTCCTAGGATTTATCTGCTGCTCATCCACACTGCTCCCTTTGAAGACACAGGTGCGTGGGGTGGGGGATGTCATCTTCCCATGACTTGTTTCCTCACAATGGGCGGGGACAGCTGTGGCAGCCATGGCAACCAGTTGACACTGGCAAAGCGAAAGGGGCATCTGCTTTAGGCCCTCTCAACAGACGGGGCCCAGGGCAACTCGACGGTCCCCTTTTTCCTGGTTAAAGATGGCCCTGATTTATTAAAAATACAACAAAGTTGACATTTGATGATGGGATGATTGTGAATGATGAAAAAGAAAAAAGGTACCGTCTCCCTTAAAACAATCTGTGTGGTCGGGCTGTGAATGTACTACACGATGCATTTATTAGAAGCCACATAGAGAGAGGGGTAGGATCCCGCCGCGGGTAAAAAGCTACAGAATGCAGTAAGCCAAGGGTGGTCTTTGTATATCTAGGTCTCTTGGAGGGAGTTTCTAGGGTTGTTGCTGGGGACAGCAAGCCCTTCCCAGTACGCCTGGAGTGGTCTTTGGTCTACCTGGTGGTCCCAGCTTTTTAAAAATATATTTTATTTTAATTAGTCATTTTTTTTACAATGAAGATGCAGGAAGGAGTGAAGGCAAGCAGAGGCAGGAAGAGAGAGGAGGAAGAAGCACTTTATCTGATTTCGTTGTTCCTCTTGGCTGTTCCCCTGGCCCAGAGACCTGTACCCAGGGCTTTGGGATGTGTGTGGACTTCGCTGGCCAGAGGCGGCTGACCAAACCACTATTCCACCAGGTGCGCTGTTATTTGTTTTAAAGGAAAGGCGCCGGCAGGAATGAGGACCAGCAGGGACAGGAAGGCAGGAAGAGAGGAGGAAGAAGTATTTTGTTCATTTTGCTTAGCTGTTCATCTTGGTCGTTTCCCCAGATCCTGGCTTTGGAACCTGGGTCCTTGGGATGGATGTGGACGACATCTGGCAAACTTAACTGCTGAACCACCAGGGTGCACTAGATAACTTACATTAGCATGCCTGAGGCTTGGGCAGTTACTCTCCTGCTTCTGTGCTCCTGCCTCATGGTTTTGAAGGTGCCCCTCTCGTCTCTATGTTGTCCCTCCTCATGGGGAGCCATGGGAGGCTTTATGCGGGGAGATGGCAAGGTCTTAGGTATGTTTTAGAACCATCCCTCTGTTTGGGAGTGGAGTGAATGATGGCTGGCTTGATTCTGAGGCCAGAAGCCTGATTAAGGCTACGCGGCTTAGCCTACTCAAAAGGAGAGAAATGGAGAGTTTTTTAGGGGGCTGAGGCGGGGGGGGGGGATTTCAAGAGGCAGAATGAGCTGATTTTGTGTAGACACAGGCCATAGGGAGCAAGGGTGTCTTCTGACTCAACCTGGTCCCCTTGGGAGCAGGGTCCAGGGGCAGCTCCTGGGTCAGTTCTTTGGACCCGTGGCCTCAATTCTCCCCAACCTATGGGGGTAGCATCCCCGCCTGCTTCCCACCATTTACTTCTCTCATTTCCGGTGCCTGGAATTTTCCACAGCTCCTCTGGTTATCCTGGAAGGGAGAGGGCTGGGAAGAAGAGCCCCAGCCTCCTCAGCAGCTGGCCCAGACTGACGTTCTTCCTTTTCCTCCAAGGGGAAGAGCTCTCCTTTGATGCCTCCTGAATTCCAGGGTCAGGAAATGCAGGTCTGCAGTGGGAGACTGAGGGAGGGAGGCAGGTGGGGGCCATTGGATACGTGTGTGCGTGGTGCCCTGAGTGTGCGTGTCGCCTCTGTGTGTGTGCTCCCTAGTCACCTAGTTGATGTTCAATATATGTCTGTTGAAATAAAGTGATCACCTCTGTCAGGAGGCAAGCTGGATGCTGGGAGGGTGAAGAGGTGGAGTGGGGAGACATTTCCTATGCCTGGAATTTTCTGTCCCTCTGGTCACCCTGGAAGAGAAAGGACTGGGAAGAAGGTTCCCCAACCCCCAGCACCTGGTCCACAAAATATAACTGCCCTGGACTGACATTCTTCCTTTTCCTCCAAGGGGATCTTGCCAGGGTGTCTAGCAACCCCAGCAGAAGGGTAGGGTGTCTCAGCCACCTCTCCTCCAGTGCCCATCAGATTAACAACTGTAGCAGTGAACATTCACTCGATGTGTAAGGAATATGTATGGTGTGCTAACTGTGTGCCTGGAATTCAGCGAGAGTGAAGGTCACAGACATCGCTATTTGAAGGACATTTTAAAGTGGCAGGGGATAGAGGATAAAAGTGAATAAAAGGGTGGCAGCTGAGGCTCAGGCAGCTGAGGTGCAGGCCATGTACAGCCCAAGACTTGGATTTGAGACCTAGGGCAGGGGCTTCAAAAAATCTCCTGTCTGCCTGCCGGTGCATTCCTGCCTACAACTTCATACATTCACACATATATAAATATAGACACACACATACATGCATATATACACATGCACATACACACATATGTAACACTTTCCTATTTACTATTTAAATGGGTGGTTGTGTGACTGCACACAGGCGAGCCTGTCTGTGTGTGTGTGCAAGGACAGGTGTATGTGTGTATTCGTGTGTGTGCCTACTGATGTGGAAACGTGTGTCTCCACTGTGCCTGTGGGCACCCACATGGGTGTGTCTGAATGTGCTGATGAGGGTGACCCTTTACCTGCAGGCTGACTGAGTTTGACCCCAGAGACTTCCCGGCCCCAGTACGAACCTATTTCGGACCCTGGGATGGGATGGGCCCTCTGAGCCTCCCTCTCCCTTTTGTCTCCAGGCTTGGCTTCAGCCCCCCTGGCTTCCCTTCAAACAAACATACCTTCAAAGACCAAGCAGCAGTTGAGCTGGGTGACTCTCAGCCAGCAGTTCTGAACTGGAAGGGAAGGTTGCCTCCCAGGGGACATTCTTCAGGGTCTGGGATGATTTGGTCGTTCGCTGTGGGGTGGAGGCCAAGGGTAGTGCTAACTTCCAACAAAGCACAAGACAGCCCCCATGACAGAGTGACCAAATGACAGCAGTGTCGAGACAGAGAAACCGTCGTGCAAATCGTTCTGAAGCGTCAGGGGAAGCAGACAGGATCCTGCAATGTGGGCTGAATTTAGAGACATAAAAGATTTTATTTTTAAAAGGAAAGGTGCAGGCAACAAAGGTGAGCCAGCAGCAGGAAGAGAGAGGAGGAGGAAGCACTTCAATTAATTTTATTTAGTTGTTCATCTGGGTTGTTTCATCTGGCCAGGGACCTTGGGATGTGTGTGGGCTGTTCTCCGTGGTGTATCAAACCACTGGGCCACCAGGGTGTAACCCATAAAAGGTTTTTTGAATGCAAATGTCTTGTCGGATGCTTGGGAACCCAGGAAAAGCTGCTCAGTCTCTAGTCACCAGGAAAAATGCAAAATAAATCTACTGTGCTTTCACATTCCACAGCCACTAGAAAAGACCTATGTGGAAGAGGCCAATGATACCAATTGCTGATGAAATTATACATACACTGTGTGTATATAGACACAGGCTCATGGATTGATGTGCATATATATAGATGCATTAGAGGCCTGCTCATGGATTATATGCATATGTTGTGGATACATGCTCATGTATACTTACATACATATGTATCTGCATACCTAAGGATATGTCTCTATGTACACACAGGTATACAGGTACACGTTTATATCTATGTATCTAGAGAGGTAAAGATATGTAAAAATGTAGATGTTATTTTTCTAAACTCAACACACTTAGGAATCCTTTTATTTGTAGGATATCGGGCAACTCCCTTACTGTTTTCAAAGCCCTTAGATACGAAACTGCCTCTCAATGTGTGATTGAATTATCCATTCACCTTCCACTCACAAACATATACGTATATGATCCCATTTTCTGGTCATTCCTTCCTGCTTGTTCATTACAAGCTAAAACATACAGATCAAACTCAAAAAAGTGGGGGAAAACGCTGATTTGGTTAGAGGTTGCGGGTCTTAGAAGCTTCCAAAGCTTGAAAATCAACAGCAATTCTAACACCAAGGACAGTTACAGCCAGACTTAGGAGAATAATAGGAATGAATGCTTATCAAATCTTTCTTTCTTTTTTTTTTTTAAAGAGGGGTCAAGATTGCTACTTTTTTTTTTTTTTTTTGAAAGAAGAGTACAGGCAGCAAGAAAGAGGAAGAAGCATCTATTTATTTTTATTTAGTTGTTCATCTTGGTTGTCCTGCTCTCTATCCCACTACCCCGGGATGAGAACCAGCGTCTTTGGAACTATGTGGACTGTGATCTGCAGAGGCCACAGACTTAACCACTAAACCACCAGCATGCAGGAGACTGTGACATTTAACTTGTAAGTCATAACAAATATTGTGAGACTGATCATATTTTTATCTGTATCTATGAATGAGCAAATTTGAACAGATTAAATTGCTTACATTTACAAAGAATGTAGATACACGGGTATACAGTACATTTCTGTACTTATCATGGGTATAATACTTATTTATCTATACCTATGTATGCTTAATACCCATCGAGATCTTTAAGTGTTTATATATCTGTATGCTTTTCTATATCTACATACACAATCTTTCTCTCTCTATACCTATTGTGTATTGGTGTCCTGAGACCAATTCCCAATGGGGTATGTGTGACATTGTCCCCACACCAACAAGCGTTTCTTCGAGAGGACGTCCAAGATTTCATCTCAAATTCATCTCAAATGAACTCAGAGGACCCTGTCGACCCAGAGGTAGCAACAGATTCCAACGGGTAAGGGGCTCCATCTCTCAAGACCATCCTTCACCTCAGACGCCAGTCACAAGCCCAGGTCATTACCTGGGCTTCTGACCAACTGCCTGTAAATCAGAGGTTCCCAGAATCCACTCCACAAGTTCTCGTCATTTTCTAGAATGACTCACAGAACTGATTTATTACCAAAGGATGCAACAACAACGAGGTGAAGAGAAAGCTAGAAGGAAGAGCAGGGAGCTTCCCTGCTTTCTCCAGACACGCCATTTTCCCCAGCCCGGAAGCGTTCTGAAGCGCCTTCCTGGGTTGGGTGGAGGCTTCAGGACACAGCCATGACTGATTGATAAACTCAGCGACCATTGGTGATTAATTTAACTTTCCGCCTCTCTTCCCTCCATGGAGGTGAGGGGATGGGATGAAGTTCCAAATTGCCAATCACCTGGTTCCCTTGGCAACCAGGCTTCCTACTGTCTCCCGAAGTCGCACATCAGCAGAACAAGAGACACCGTTAGCATTCGCTGCAGTTAGGAAATTGCCAGGGTCTTGGGCTCTGTGAGCCAGACACTGTGAAGTCACACTAAATACATACATGAAATAAATATTTTTGTCATCCGAATGATCAGAATGTTTCTTATAAATAACAATATTGCCTGTATAGATCTATATACCTCTATACCATATGTATATGTAGATATATAGTTATATAATATGTTCTATATATAAATGTATATAGATATGTATAAATATACAGGCAGCTATCTAAATATGTAATTATATAGTTACGTATTTAGGTAGAGATATAATCTCCTTTATATATACACCTATACAATATAAAAATCTATATGCATGCCTATATCTCAGTATCTACATACCTATATCCATGTATTTACATATCACTGTTGTCTCCCAATCTAATTATAACTCTATGTATCTATCAACCTACCTATCATCTATCACTCTTTTTTCTCTTTTTCCCTTCCTCTCTGTCTTCCCTTCTTCCCTTCCTTTCTTTCCATGTATCTATCTATGTATCTCTGTTTTCATGTCTACATCTATTGATAACTGGCATGGAAAGAGCCCAGAAATTATAAAATTTCGTTTATCAATTAATGAATTTGAGGATTCAAACCTGGGAACAGTCGGATAGACAGCTTGGTGTTACAGTCCTGCGTGGGCTTTTCATAATAAAGGCTCTTGAGGAGGCGATCTGATTTGTGCCTACAGGATGAAAGGGAGGCCAGCTCAGGGTGATTAAAATACTAAGTTGCAGGAAACTTAGGGAGTGCTCAGAAAGGTTTCTCTTGTAGCTTCTAGCTGGTACCTGGGGTGAGAGGTACATTCTTACATGTTTTTTTCATAGAATGAGTTGTGTTTGTTGTGATTTCCACTTGTGTAAATATCTTGTGGATCTGGGATGGGGATGGGATCTTAGGACTAATTTTTATCTAACTATGTATCCATCCCTCTATCATCTATATCTATTCATTTATCCATCCATCCAATTATCCATCACCCATCCATCCTTTTATCTACATCCATTCATGCATCCATTCTTTCTTCCATCCATATCCAACCACCCATTCATATCTCTATCATCTGTTCATGCATCTGTCCATCCAGCTGTCCTTTCATCATCGGTACAATTATCCATCATCCAGCCATCCCTCTATCTACATCCATCTATATCTATCTATCTATCTATGTATCTATCATCTTTCTATCAATCCATCCATCCATCCCTCTATTATCTATTCATCCATCCATTCATCCTTTCATCCATCCGTCCCTTTATCCACATATATCCATCCATCCATCCATCCATCCCCTTTTTCTAGGCTGTTACTCATAGAGCGTGACAACCTGCCGGTCAAAACAAGTCATAAAGACACAATTTCAGTGCAGGGGAAAGGATTCCACTTTCTAACAGTTTTAAAGAAAATATTACAGTCACGTCTTTCTGATCAAGCAGAGGAGCACTTCCACTTTCTAACAGTTTTAAAGAAAATATTACAGTCACGTCTTTCTGATCAAGCAGAGGAGCACTTCCACAGCCTCACGACCCAGGCCTTGGGGCTCATGGGGATTCTCGTGGGAAGGAACAGCTCAGTTCAACATTCAGGATTTCCTCTCCATGGTTGGTACAAACACCCATTAAAATGCCGCTGATCCCAGCATGGGCTGTAGTCATTGAAATGTGCTTTCTATATAGGTGACACAACAACATATTATGAATAAAATATTTTACATTCATTTCATTTACGTCATTTAATTTGAACAAACATGAGTTGGAACAGATTATTTTTTAAATTGCGCCTTTCCCGGGCATGGTTTTAAAAAAAGGAGTGACTGACTTCTGGCAGGAATTTCTTGGAAAAGTGACCAGGAGGTGCTGAATCTTTGCTCTCTTCCAGGCAGGTGGGTGTGGGTGTCCCCAGGACAGAGTTCAAGGACTAAAGGAAGGATGCCACACCAACATTTCAGGGCCCTCCCAGACAGGGTCTTCCGGAGTCAGGCTCTGATGAGGTTCCCACACCTGAAGTGCAGGAATTTCCCCAAGTTCAACCTCCAGGGCAGCAAAGGGGGGTTCCCTCTTCTCTGAATGCAGTGATAACAATGGCTCCCTTTACTGGACTTACACTGTGAGTCAGGCTGGGACTCAGATGCTATTAACTCAGTTCTATGTCTTCCCCCCAGGACCTCTGTCCAGTCTCAGGACCTTTGTATCTGCTGTCAGGTCTCCCTGGTGCTCACTTCCCTTGCAGCTCTTCATGACCAGCCCCTTCCTGAAACACCTCACCCCATCACTTGACACTTTTCTTTATTATTTATGATATTTTTTGAATGTATTTTTTTTTTTTTTTAAGGAAAGGTGCAGTCAGGAAGATGGTGAATAGGTAGGCAGGCAAGAAGAGAGAGGAGGGAAAAGCGTTTTTATTTGTTTTTTTTAGTTGTTCATATTGGTTGTTCCTCCGGACCCGGGATGTGAACCTGGGTCCTTGGGATATATGTGGACTATGCTAAGCTGAAGGCAGCTGACCTAACCGCTACTCCACTAGGGCATCCCAAATGTCTTCTTTGTTCTTGAGCTTATTCTCTCTTTCTCTGCAACTGGGATGGAAGCATGGTGCAATTAGGGAATATTCTAACTGAACCCTAAATTTTACTCCTTGCCACCCATGTGAACAAGTCATTGTATTGTATAGCTCTGTACCTTGTTTTTCTGGTCTATAAAATGGGTACGACAATAACTCTTAATTCAGCTTCTGTCGGGCTCAGGTGGCTCAGGTTCAGGCTATGAAAGGTCACGAACTTAAGGTCTTGGGGACAAAAAAAAAAGAATTCTGACTTCAGAATAGACTCATTCAAAATGCTCAGAATACAGTGTCTGATCAATTATTATTACTAAGTACTACTATTACTAAGTACAAAATAATGTCACTGAAAGAAGGAAGATTCCCTGCTGTACACCTGCGTCAACTCCAGGATTCATTGATTCAAAACCGATTGAGACGCTGTCAAGTACAAAAGTGAGACACTAGCGCACCCTAGTGGAGAAGAGATTAGGTTCGCTGAGCCTGGAAGAGCGAAATCCACGTCTCTCTCCCAAGGATTTGGGTTCACTCTGAATCCCGGGAAGAGGGAGCAACCGAGATGAACAACTGAATAAAAATCAATAAATGCTTCTTCCTCTTCTCTCTTTCTGCTTGTCTCTGCTTGCCTTCACTCCTGCCTGCACCTTCCCTTAAAAAAAAAAAAAAAAAAAAGGAAGGGAGGTGCTGAACTTAAACTCACAACAGAGAGGCTGAAATTCAAAAATAATGGTGGTTATTGGTGTGCCCTGGTGGCTTAGTGGTTAAATCCACCAGGCAGAGTCCAGATACATCCCAAGAAGCAGGGTTCACATCCCAGGGCTGGGGAACAACTAAGATAAACTTGCCTGCCTGCCTACTCACCTTCATTCTTGCGTGCACCTTTCCTTAAAAAAAAAAAAAAAAAAAAAAGCAACAGTGATTATGACACCAATGAGAATTTGCTGAAAACCTAATAGGATTCATTAAAAAAATTTTTTTTAAGTCCCAGCTCTGGGTCTTGAACCCAGGTCCACGAGCTTTGCATGGCCTGCACTTGGCTGTCTGAACCACGGGGGTGGGTGCACCTCATTTTACTTTATTGCCTCCCTAGGATGTATTTTTATTTTCCAGGCAAGGTGAGTGAGATTCACAAAAGGGGGTGAACTGCTTGTCAGTTTGAAGGTGGCTCAAATAGTCTCAAACTGATTCCTTTCAATGCCCTGCTTTCCCTCATGAGCTGAGATTGGTAACAAATGAATAGAAAATATGTAGATTTGCATAGTCACAAAAGCCAAAAGGTGAAAGACAAGCAGGAAGACAGAAGAGGAAGAAGCATTTATTTATTTTTAGTCAGTTCATCTTCGCAGTTCTTGGGCCATACAAGACGCAGACGCAGACGCAGACGCAGACGCAGACGCAGACGCAGACGCAGACGCAGACGCAGCGGGCCTAACCGCTTCTCCACTAGGGTGCGCTAGTTCTCACTTCTGTACTTGAAACAGTGGCTCAATGTGTTTGGAATCAAGGAATCCTGGAATTAATGTAGGTATATACCCAGGGAAACTTCCTTCTTTCAATTATATTATTTTGAGTACTTAGTAATAATAATGGACATTGAAGCATATGTTCTAGGCATTGTATTCTGAGTGCTCACTGACAGTGGGGTGAAGAAACAAAATAGGGTGCATTCAGACAATGGAATAGTATTCAGCTGTACAAAGAAAGGAAATTCTGAGAGCGGCTACCACATGGATGAGCCTTAGGGACATTATGCTCAGTGAAAGAAGCCAGTCACAAAAGGACAAATATTGCGTGTTTCTATTTACAGGAAGATTCTAGAGAAGTCAAGTCTATAGAGACAGAAAGGATGATGGTGGGTGCCAGATGCTGGGTGAGGGAGGAGAGGACTTGGTGTTTTTATGGGAACAGAGTTTCAGGGGGGGATGATGAGAAAGTTCTGGACCTGGAGGGTGGGGATGGTAACACAACAATGCAAATTAATGCTGCGAACTGGATACCGAAAACATGAATATGATGGTAATTGTTATCATGTGTGTTTTACCAGAATTAAAAGTGAAATGAAACAGAACAAGGAGCTATTCTGGCCCAGCTTCCTTCTGGAAGTTTCTTTGATATTCTCCTGGTTTTTGACCCTTCCCTCAAGATGGCAGAACAAAAGCTAACTTATGCTTGTGCTTAATTTCAGGACTCACCAGAGTTGCCAAACTCACCAGTTTTCCAGAAGACAATGGAATTTACAACTGGAGATTAGAAAGCTGTGGTGGCTGGAGTATCACAGTTTCCAGACCGTGCACCAGAAATCAGACCATCTGGAGGTGGAGATAAGACAAGGGTTAAGAAGAAGGACGCATAAATCCCCATCCTTCCATGCCAGGACAGCTGTGGTCCACATCAGGGCCGGACCCAAAGTAGGCTTGATCCTCTGTTCCTGGAAAGCCCTGCCCCTTTTCTGGAAGTCCGAAGACTTCAGAGGCCCCAACACTGACCCCATCCCTGTCCTTCCTTTGGGAAAAGGCTATAGTCCAGTCCTTCCACGCAGGAGGGGTGGTGCCAACAGAGTGGCTGTGTGTGGTGGGAATCCGGGAAGGACTTTAGAACAGGAAATCCCTTCTCCCTTTTTGGCCTTTATATACATTTCTCTTTTGCTGATTCTTATTTGTGGACCTCCTGGTGGCAAAAGAACTTAGAAGATATTGCTAACAATAACGGGAATACAAAAATCCTAGAAAATTTGAATTTAAAAGTGTTTTTGGCATGTCCTGGTGACCTAGTGAAAAAGTCCACTGGACAGAGTCCACACACGTCCCCAAGGATTCAGGTTTGAGATCCAGGACCAGGGGGCAACAACCAAGATGAACAACAAATAAAATCAATAAACGCTTCTTCCTCCTCTCTCTTCCTGCCAGTCTACTCGCCTTCATTCCTGCTGCACCTTTTCTTTTCTTTTTCTTTTTTTTTTTTAAGAGTTTATTAGTTAATCAGCTTGAGGATTCAAACCCAGGGACAGTCTGATGGATCCCTCTGTGTAGACTCCCACCATTGTAATGGTGAGTTGTGCTTTGACGCACTTCTCCAGGTTGAGTCCAATGAGAAAACAATTACCATTAATCTGAATAAAGGCCCCCCAGAAAGTGGTCTTGTTTCTGTCTCTGTCACTTAAGAAGCTGAAACCTCTATGGGTCCCTTCAACCCAGTGGTTCCAGGTATTAATCTGGAGATCCAGAGGGGCAGTCACAGGGTGATTAAAATGTATCTAAACCCTGAGGAATGTCAGGGCACTTTAGGGAAGACTCAGAAAGGCTACTGGTCTGTAGCTTCTATCTGGGAAATGGGGCGAAAGGTGTTTGCTCAGTTACATCAGAACATTCTTACATGGTGTCTTCTCAGCACTAGACCAGCTGGCTCTGACATGAACCCATGCGAGTTTCTCCTGGACCAGATTGAGGAGGGCAGTCCCAGCAGTGACTTTGTTAATAGTCACAATCTGGGGTGTAACCACCCACTTGCCCATCATGGCTTTGCTGGGATGTGAGTGGGGAAATGATACCATGTTTCCCTCCCTCCCCTGCCCCACCTGCCTGTGATTATGAGGCTGAATGGTCCAGTCGCATGGACTTTCCTCATGACATTGATGCCTTGGGACAGAAAGCATATCAGCTATCCCTTTGGGTTTTTGTTGTCCTGAGATTAAAACTAATTTTGATACATATTTGTTTAGAAATTGTGACACACACATATATGAAATTCACCAACATGCCCTTTTTCAGTGTACATCAGGAGGATTACATTTTGGGCAATCATCATCATCATCCATCTCCAGGAGTCTTTTTTTGTTTGTTTTTTAAAGGAAAGGTGCAGGCAGGAATGAAGGTGAAAAGAGGCAGGCAGGAAGGCATAAAGAGAGGCGGAAGGAGCACTTTATATTACTTAGTTGTTCATCTTGTTTATTCTCCCAGCTCCATCCCTAGGTCTTGAACTTGGGTGCTTGGGATGTATGTGGATTATGCCCATGAGAATTCCCACATATTTTGCACCCAATGTTTCGTAATATCAATATTATTGTTTTATATAGCCTTAGCGTACGCATCAAAACTAAGAAAAGAACATTGGTACATTCCTACTAATCTAATGATAACTTTATTTGAATTTCATCAGGTTTTCCACTTACCGTCCTGTATGTGTTTTGGGATTCAATCCAGTGATCCATATGGACCATCTCTACTCTCTTTTGACAATCCTCATTTCTTTCTCTTTTTTTGAATAGAAAAATGAAGGGAAAGTAGAAGGAAGTATTTTTTAAGGAAGGAAGGAGAGAAAGAAGAGGAGGAAGCACTGTTATGTGTTTATTTTGGTTGTTCTTCTCAGCCTTGGTCATGAACCCAAGTCCTTGGGCTTTACATGGCCCACACCCCAGCCTCTGGCTTAGTGCCCGAGACACCAAGGTGTGTCAATCCTCAATTCTTGTACACTCAGATTGTTCCTTGATTGTTTCCCCTGGCTTTGGAACATGAGCCCAGGACCTTGGGATGTATTTGAACTGTCCCTAGTGGATTTGTCTGTTAGGCTGAATGATTCATTGTTATATATTATGATTCATAATTATACATTATGATTCATGATTATATATTATGCTATGAAAATCATCCTTATACACCACTCTTCATACGTATTCTTAAAGTTACGTTTCTTGAAGTATAATTTACACACAGAAGATTCTCCCATTTTAGTCTATAATTTTATGTTTTGATAAACACATACACTACGTAATGTCATCATAATCAAGACACAGGAAATTTCATCATCCCCCTCAAAATTCTTACAGGATCCTTATCAATTAACACCTTCCCTCTATCCATGTATCTGGTTACCACTACTCTGATATCTGTTGCTAGAATTTTGCTTTTACCAGTTATATAAATGGAAGTATGTAATGTTTAAAATTTTTTTAGTCTTTCACTCAGCACCTGAGTTTATCCCGGTAGTTATGCATTTCTTTTCATTGTTGAGTGATATCCCAGCATGTGGATAGATAAAACTTTGTTTATTTATTCACTGTTGAAGAGCATTTGGGTTGTTTTCCTTTTTCTGGCAATTATGAGTAAAGCTACTATACACATTATGATACGTAAGTGTTTTGTAAGGAAAGGTGCAGACAGGAGTGAAAGTGAGTAGGCAGCCAGGCAGGAAGAGGAGGGAGAAGATTTTATTTAGTTCATCTTGGTTGTTCCCACTGGGATGTGAAGCTGGGACCATGGGCTGTACATGGACTGCACCCAAACCTTTCTCCACCAGGGCACGTCAAGTAATTTTTTTTGAATGAATATAAATTTTCATTTCTCTTGAATGAATATTTAGTGATGGACCACAGAGATGAATTTATGGAAGACTTCAGGGTATAATGATGTACATGTTTTATGCATACAATAAAACTGATCTCAGAGAAGACTGACCTAATTTATTCACTTACTCATTTTCCTCACATTCTTATTCATTTACTCATTTTCCTCACAGTCTCACCAGAACTGATAATTTTATGGCTTGCCAAATGGATCAGCAGATCCTGCATCTCATTTTAATTTGTAAATTTTTGATACCTAAAAAGATTGAACGTTTTTGTGAGACTTTTGGCCACAAATCTGTCATCTTTTCCTTCCCAGTTTCCCATACAAAGTATCCTTTAGCAAATGTATTTCAAATATTCTTTTCTTGTTTTCGTTTCTCCTTTAACTTTCTGAACATGATTTTTGGTCCCTAGAGCTATACAATTTTTACTTCATCAAATCGATCCATTTTTCTTTATTATTTAAAACTTTGGTAAATATTCATCTTGTATTTTCTTCTAATGGTGAATTGTTGCCGGGTTTTGTTTTGTTTTGTATTTAACTTTCTTATTAAGTTAGAATTTATTTGGTTAAAGTGAAGATCAGATTTGACTGCAGCAAGCTAAAAAGTTTCTCTACAGTGAAAGAAACCCCTACTAAAGCAAAAAGGCAACCCACGGCATTGGAGAAGATATTCACACAACGTATATCAGAGAAGAGTTGAATCTCCACAATATATAAAGAGCTCTCACATCTCAATAACAGCAACAACAAACAAACAAACAAACAAATGATCTACTCAAAAAACAATGTGAAGAACTAAACAGACAGCTATCTAAAGAAGACACACAGCTGGCCTACGACACATGAAAAAATGCTCTGTGTCACTCATCATCAGAGAAATGCAACTAAAAACCACAATGAGATTCCATCTCACACCTGTGAGAATGGCCTATATTAAAAAGTTACTTACACTCTGTTTTAAAAATACTCTAAACAGGTTCATATCACTTTGGGTCAAATTTGGTTATAAATTCATTTTGGTGCCAGATTTACCCCCAAATTTTCAATTTGCAGAGCCTTTTGGATGTGTGTGTGTGTGTGTGTGTGTGTGTGTGTGTGTGTGTGTGTGTGTGTATTATTATGGAGACAAATCTGTAAACTGGTGTTTAAATACTTTTGCTCTTTTTTTGGTAAGCTTGAACTTTACATTTTTTTTCATGCTTGTCAGATTTGGTATGAGGGTTGGGCTATTTATAGAATGATTACGAAATTTTCTGTATATTTTGGAAATCTTTACCTAGTTCTCAAAAGTTTTAAGACTGAATCATGGCTTAACTATTTGGAATGAACTTTTTGGGGGAGAAGTTATTTTTGATAATGTCTCTAGCTTTCATCACTCATTTATTCTATTTCTTCTTGAGTTAATGTTGGTCATTTACGTATGTAAAACGCTCAGTTTCACTGAGATTAAAATCTTTTAGCATAGAATTAGATGACTTTTTTAATTAAAAATTCTCTAAATCAAAAGATGAAAGACAAATATTGGATGTTTTTTACCTATATCGGAAATATGGCAAAACAAGGTAAATGAAATGATAGGATAAAATTAGAATGAACCTTTGGATCTTTTTTCTTTCCTTTTTTTTTTTTTAAAGGAAAGGTGCAGGCAGGAATGAAAGTGAGTGTGCAGGCAGGAATAGAGAGGAGGAAGAAGAATTTTGTTTCATTTTCATTTTAGTTGTTCACTCTGGTTCCTTCCTCCCTGACCCGGGACTTGAACTCAGTGGTATGTGACCTGCATGCTTTGGAGGCAATTAACCTAACCGCTACTCCACCAGGGTATGCCAACTTTTGGATCCTGACCAGAGGGAAGAGGGGTAGGGGGTGGAATCTTGTGGTAGAGAGGGTTTATTTATTATTTCATTATGTTACCCCTTTCTTTTTTCCTTTTGTTTTATAAAAATAAAAAATTGAAAAAAAAACCCTCCTCTGTATTTGCTTTTGCAACCATTTTTCTATTTCTAGTTTCAGATAATTGCAATTGTTTTCTTTGCACATTTCTTGAATATACTGGTTAGAGATGTGATTCTCAAATGTTTTTCTTTATTCTAGTGTTTTTACTGATGAAGAGCTATTTTTATTACACATGAATTCCTTCCTCAGCTTATTTTGTTCCCCTACTTCTTCTTTTCCCGTTTTACTTTTTTTAATTTAGTTGTACATTTTGGTTGTTCTCCCTGGTCCAGGACATGAACCCTGGTTGTTTGGATGTATGTGTGTGAACTGTGCTGACTGGAGGCAGTTGACTGCTTCTCAACCAGGGTGTGACTTTTTTTTTTGTTGTTGCTAATGAAAGTTGCGGTGAAGAATGAAGGCAAGAAAGCAGGCAGGAAGAGAAAGGAGGAAAAAAATTTTCATTTATTTTGGCTTAGTTGTTCATCTCGGTTGTTCCCCTGGTCCAGGACATGAACCGTTGTCCTTGGGATGTAGTGGACTGCACTCTTGGCCAGAGGCAGCAAACCCAACTGCTACTCCTCTGGGGCATGCCTTTGTGACTTCTTGAGTTGAATGCTTCAGAAGTTTGTTGATTTTCCCAGTAGCACAGAGAAGGGAGGTGTTCATTTCAGGAAGAGTAGAAGAGGAGATTCAGGGGAAATAAACTTTAATCTGGGTTTTGATGGATGAATAGGAGTTTTCTAGATAGAGAAAATGTTCTCTTTGCTGAGATACTGCCAGAGAGGGATGAAAGATCAGCTGTATTCAAGAAATGACTGAATGGACAAATGAATGGTATAGACCTGCGTTTGTAAAAAAATATTTATTTATGTGGTTATTTGATATACTGTCAGCTCCATCAAGGCAGAGACTACTGCCTTCTGGTGACAGCTCCAGGGATGACCCAAAGAGAGGGCTTTACAAATATATACATACACATATATGTCTATATATGCATACATATATGTATAGGTATATGTATGTTTGTGTATTTTATGCAAACACACACACACACACATATATATAAAGGAAAAATGTGGGGCAGGAATGAAGGCAAGCAGGCAGGCAAAAAGAGAGAGAAGGAAGAAACACACTTTATTTCTTTTATTTAGTTTTTCATCTTGACTGTTCTTCCATTCCCAGGCTCTGGTCATGAACTCAGGTCCTTGGTGTGTGTACACTATGCAGGTCAGAGGTCACCATCTTAACCACTAAGCCACCAGGCCTTGCCAACATATTTCTTTAAGGAAACTGAATTCCAGGGTGTCATTTCTGTGTCAACTCTCACTCTAGGTATGGGGAATGTGGTAGTGAACAGGAACTTTCTGGAGCTGAAAGTCTTCATTTACTGGAACACAGGAAACCAGAAAGAGTGTGATGAGAGGTCAGCCGGGGCATCCATGAAGGACAGTCCTAACCCTGACCCTGACCCTGACCCTGAACCTAATCCTAACCTTAACCCTAAATCCAGATCCTAACCCTAAACCTAACTCTCTCCAAAGCCTAACCTTAACCCTAATCCTAACCCTAGTCATCACATTAAACCCTAACTCATAATCCTAAACCCTAATCCTGAAGCCTAACACTAACCCTAACCCTAAATCCTAACCCTAAATGATAACCCTGAACCCTAATCCGTAAGATTAAACCTTAACCCTAACTCCCTAACCCAAACTCTGAGCCCTAACTCTAAACCCTAAACGCTAACCCTACACGCTAATTCTAACCCTAAACCCAACCCTAAACCCTCACCCTCATCCTATGGAGCTGAAGCCGTGGGCGGGCTGGCACAACAAAGCATTAAAAAAGAAAAGCGTCTCCCATGGTCGCAGTGCCGAGAATGGACTCTAGGGGGCGGGAGTAGCCCCTTGTCCATTAGAGAGGCGTTGGTGGCTGAGTCAGCGAGAAGTCACGCTTTTCACCGCTGTGCCTCTAGTAGAAGGGTTTTGAACTAAATGCTTTTACTTATTATTTTTGGTGACCTGGTTAATTTATCATTGATATACAATGAACAACATGTATTTTAAAGTTAAAAACTAAGCTGATATATTTGTCCACTTTAAAACCATCTCAATTAAGATAATGCACATACCCATCTGCCCGCCCAAATTGCTTCTGCTCTTTGGTAATCTTTCCCTCCTGTCACCAGCTTCTGACCCCGCCAAAGCATCAAAGACCACTGATATGCTTTCTATCACAATAGTTTGCATTTTTTAATTGTTTTCCGTAAGTGGAATTGTATCGTGTACATTTTCTATTTTTGTCTGACCTTGTGATATGCACACTCAGGACGTAGCCATGCTGTTCTGTTTCCACAGTTTGTTCTTTTTTTGGTTGTTGTTGTTTTTACTACCAATCAATATCTGCTGTGTGATATACCATAATTCCTAACTCTCCTATTGACGCACCTTGGATTTGTTTCCAGGCTTTGGCAACTGCCCATAAGGCCACGGCAGCTCTGAGGGACTAGTGGTTTAATCCACCGCCATTCAGTCCATGTGCATCCCAAGACCTGCGGCCACAACAACCAGGATGAACAACTAAATAAAATAAAGTGTTATCTCCTCTCTCTGCCTCCCTGCTTGCCCTCATTTCTATCTGCACCTGTCCAGGGAAGCAGCAAAACTTATCCAAAGTAAACTGTGGAAATCCGGCTGCATTTCACACCTATTTACAAAATGTTACTAACAGGGTATATCAGTTCCTGTCCTGGGGAGAACAACCAAGATGAACAGTCTCAGAGCAACGCCCCCAATCTCTGGAGGAACTGTGAGGGATTAGCAAGGGTGCCAAACTCTTTGGATCTATGGCTCCCTTCCTAGATCCCTAAACCAGTTGGGCACACCACACATCTTCAAGGCTGGAGCTGATGGAGAGAGAGTACATGTTTGCCTGCCTTCTTTTATTGGTACCATTGCACTTGGAGACTTTTTGAAGAATGCCTTGGAACTGACGCGAAGGCAGGAACCAAATTCTGCTAAGCAGTGGATGAGATGCTTTTCCTCTTCCTCCTCCTCCTTGCCCTCCTTCTCATCCTCCACATACCCTCCCTCTTCCTCCTCCTCCCCCCCCCCCCCCCCCCCCCCCCCCTTTTTTTTTTTTTTTTTTTTTAAGGAAAGTTGCAGGCATGAATGACAGTGAGTAGAGAGCAGGCAGAGAGAGGAGGAAGAAACATTTATTTTTATTTAGTTTCTTATCCTGGTTGTCTTTCCATCCCCCTGCCCCAGGTCTTGAATCAGGTCCTTTGGACGTAGGTAGGCTATGCCTGGTGAACTGATTTGCTAGGCCACCGGGGAGCTCTCAGGTACCTCTCTTATGGTTGCCAGTGATGATGCAATGATTCTAAAAAGCATTGAAACCACTCTGTCAGATCATTGATAGTATTGCTCTAAAATATTATTTTTACTTTAACAGCAGTGTGTATCCAAAGGTCGAGCGCTTTGATGCTTGTAATACATTAACTTTCTGAAACTTGAAGCATGAAAATGAATTTTAAAGCCCTTACATTAAAAAAAAAAAGAATTAGTCTTATGTCAGCTTGCCATAATTAAATACCACAGATTGGGTGGCATAAACGACATACATTTATTTCTCACTATGCTGGAGACTGGAAATTTGAGATCAAGGTTCATCAATTAAAAAAAAATTTTTTTTGGGGGGAGGCTAATTTTATTGTATTTTTTGATTAATTTTTTAAACAAAATTTAACTATTTTATAGAAGTTGTATCCAAGTCTAATAGCCCCTTAACAATATTGTGGGAAAAAAAGAAACCAAACAATCCACTATCACAACCATTTCTAAGTGTGCTGCTTAGTGGTGCTAAGTTCATTGACATTGTTGCACAACCAACTTCCAGAACCTTTTTGTCTTGCAAAACTGAAAGTCTCTTCCCACAAAAGAGTTTGAATCGTGCACCATGGATGTTTTTAACCCACAGGGCAAACAAAGGCCTGTATACCTTCCTAGAGGCAAGAGGCAATAGATAGTCAGCTTCAGTTGTCCCTGCTTCTGAGCAAAGGACCTGAGCAGAAACAGAACAGACATTTCTCCCATTTGTATATCTATGCAAGTGAATGATAAGCATCTGAAAACAGGCTTAATAATTGTTAACCAGTAGGGAAATGCATAGCCAAACCACAAATGAGGTGCCACCTCGCAATTGATTAGGTTGGTCACTGAATAAAAAAACAAAACACAAACAGAAAGAGGCGTGCCCTGATGGATTAGTGGTTAGGTCAGCCACCCACAAAGGAGGGGAATCTGCACACATCCCAAGGACCTGGATTTGTGTCCTGTCCTGGGGAGAACAACCAAGATGAACAACTAAATGAAAATAAGTAACATGCTTCTCTTCTTCTCTCTTCCTGCCTGCCTGCCTGCCTGCATTCCTACCTGCACCTTTCCTTTAAAAAACCAAAAACAAGTGGTAAAAACCCTTTGGGATCAGCAGCGAAGGGGCAGGTCATGTGGACTCCAAGGACTCAGGTTTGAGACCTGGGGTCAGGAGAAGGGGAAAAACAGCAATAACAACTAACCCAGAAAACAGTTAAGTGCTGGTGAGGGTGTGGAGAAGTGCCTTACTGCTGGGAATGTAAAATGGTAGCTACTATGGAAAACAATATGGTGGCTCCTCAAAAAGTTAAAAATAGAATTATCCCATGATACAGCAACGTCAATTCTGGTTCCATACTCAAATGAATGGAAAGAAGGTAGTCAAAGAGATGGGTTTTTTTTTTTTTTTTTTAAATTGATTGAAGTAACTTTGATTTTACACATTAAAGTAAGCTCCTATGTATAGGTTCCCCATAGGTGCATTTCCCCCATTCCTCAGATATATGTCAACACACTCTGCCCTCCACCAAGTCACCAAGTGTTCTTCACCATTGTCCAGTGGGCCACCATTTGTTCCTCCCTTCCCATTCATTCTTGGTAACCTCAGTTGCATTAGAAGTCTGGTTTTATTTCATCTGTTCCTTCGTTTTTTGCTTTAAAAAATACATATATATATATATTCATATTCCACCTATAAGTGAGATCATCCAGTACCTATCTTCCTTCTTATTTTACTTAGCAAAATCTACCCTTTTGATTCAAATGACAGGATTTCATCTCTTCTAAGAGTTGCGGAGTGTTCCATTGTGTATATGCACATCTTCTTGGTCCATTCATCTAATGTTGGGCACTTAGGTAGTTTCCAGTTCTTAGCTATTGTGAATGGGGCCACAATGCACAAGTCTCTGTGAATTAGTGTTTTTGTATCTTTTAGGGAGATGCCCAGAAGTGGAATGATGGGATCATATGGGATTTCCATCTTCAACGTTTTGAGGAATCTCCACACTGTTCTCCAAAGGGGTTGTACCAATTTGCACTCCCACCAACAGTGCAAAAGTTTCCTTTTCTCCATATTCTCACCAGCATTTGTTGTTTCCAGACTTTTGGAGAATAGCCAGTCTCTCAGGTGTAAGGTGATATCTCATTGTTGTTTTGATTTGCATTTCTTTGTCAGCCAGCAAGTAGGAACATCTTTTCATGTGCCTGTTGATCATCTGTATATTCTCTTCAGAAAAATGTCTCTCAAATTCCCTTTCCTATTTTTTGATTGGACTGACTGCTTTTCTGTTTTGAGTTTTATGAGTTCCTTGTATATTTTGGATATTAAGCCCTTGTCAGAAATATAGAACAGAAATATCTTCTCCCAGTTAGTAGGTTGTCTTTTTGTTTTGGTGATATTTTCCTTCACTGTGAAGAACTTTTTAGTTTGATGTAGTCCCAGTTGTTTCTTTTTCTTTTTGTTTCCCTTAATGCAGGAGTCGAGTCCACAAAGAACTCTCTAAGGCTATTTTCTTTCCTATGTTGTCTTCTAAGAATTTTATGGTTTCTGGTCTTATGCCCAAGTTTCTAGTCCATTTTGAATTAATTGTTGTGAATGGTATTAAGAGTGTTCTAGCTTCATTCTTTTGCATGTAGCTGTCAAGTTTTCCTAACACCAACTTTCCTTTCTCCATTGTATGCTTTTGGCTCCTATGTCATAAATTAACTGACTGGATGTGAGAGAGTCAGTCAGTTTCTGGTGATTCAATTCTTTCCACTGATCTGTGCCTCTATTATTATTCCAGTAATATACCATTTTCATCACTATCACTTTGTAGTATAGCTCAGTGTTTGAGAGTGTCATCCCTCCAGATTTGTCTTTTTCTCATAATTGCTTTGGCTATTTGTGGTCTTTTGTTGTAACATACAAATTTTAAGTTTTTTGTTTTATTTCCTGGAAATAAACCAAAGAGATTTTAATGGAGATTGCATTAAATCAGTATATTGCTTTAGGTAAGATGACCATTGTGATGATGTTGATTCTTCCCAACCATGAGCAGGGGATGTCTTTCCATCTCTTTGTATCCTCTATTTCTTTTAAAAAGAATTGAAGTCTTTATTGTATAGGTCTTTTACTTTCTTTGTTAAGTATATTCCAAGATATTTGGTTCTTTTTACTTATATTTTAAATTGTGTCATTTCCTTGATTTCATTTTCTTTTAGAATCTTGTTTCCATATAAAATGCAAAAGATTTTTGTGCATTGATTTTGTAGCTTGCCACTTCACTGTATTCATTGATGAGTTCTAGCAGTTTTTTGAAAGGATTTTTAGGGATCTATCTATCTACCTATACATATATATATATATATATATATATATAATCATATCATCTGCAAATAATTATAGTTTTGCTTTCTCCTTTTCAATTTGAATTCCTTTTATTTCATTTTCTTGGCTAATTGCTCTGGCTAAGACCACCAGCACGATGTTAAATAGCAGTGATGAGAGTGGACAGCTTTGCCTTGTTCCTGACCTTATAGGAAATGCTTTCAGTATTTCACCATTGAGTATGATGTTGGCTGTGGGCTTGTCATATATGACTTTCATTATGTTGAGGTCTATACCTTCTATTCCCATTTTATGCAGGGTTTTGATAATAAATGGGTGTTGAATCTTGTCAAAAGCTTCCTCTGCATCTATTGATATGATCATGTGGTTTTTCTTCTTGCTCTGGTTGATATGGTATGTGACATTGATAGATATATGTATGTTGAACCATCCTTGCATCCTGGGATAAATTTCACTTGGTCATGATGGATGATCTTTTTGATGCATTGTTTGAACTAGGTTTGCTAATATTTTGTTGAGAATTTTTGCATCTATGTTCAATAGAGATTTTGGTTTATAATTTCCTTGTGACGTCTTTGTCAGTTTTTAGTATCAGTGTGATTGATGTCGGCCTCATAAAAAGTATTTGGGAGTGATCCCTGTTCTTCAACATTTTGGAAGAGTTTGAGAAGAACAGGTGTTAACTCTTCTGTGAAGTTTTGGTAAAACTCATTAGAAAAGCCATCTGATCCTGGGCTTTTATTTTTTGGGGACACTTTTGATTACATCTTCAATTTCTTTGCTTGTGATTGCTCTGCTCAGGTTTTCCAGTTCTTCCAGGTTCAGTCTCATGAGACTGTATTTTTCTAAAAATTTTGTCCATGTCCTTAAGCTTGTCTACTTTGTTGGTATAGCAGTCCCTTGTGATATTTTGTATTTCTGTGGTATTGTTTTAACTTCCCCCCTTTCATTTCTGATTCTAGTTATGAGAGCTTTTTCCCTTTTTTTCTTAGCCGATGGTTGGTTTGTCAATTTTGTTTATTTTTTCAAAGAGCCAACTTTTGATTTCATTGATTTTTTTGGATTGTCTTTTTGTTTTCTATTTCATGTATTTCTGCTCGAATTTTGATTGTTTCCTTTTTCTGCTGATTTTTGGCTTTAATTGTTCTTCTTTCTTTAGTTATTTTAAATGTAGAGTTAGGTTGTTTATTTGCATTTTTTTTTGTTTCTTGAGATAGGCCTGGAATGCAATGAACTTCCTTCTTAACACTGCTTGAGCAGCATCCCAGAGATGCTGGTAGCTCCTGTCTTCACTATCATTTGCCTCTACTTCTTAAGCTCCTCTTCGATTTCCTTTTTTACACAAGAGTCATCCAGAAGCATATTATTTAGTCTCCGATTAATTTTGGGTCTTCCTGCTTTCTTTTTGTGGTTGATTTCTAGTTTTACACCATTGTGGTCAGAGAAGATGCTTGGTTTGATTTCAATCTTTGTAATTTCTTGAGACGTTTTGTGCCCCAACATATGATCTACCTTTGAGAATGTTCCGTGTGCACTTGAGAAGAAAGTGAAATCTATAGTCATTGGATGAAGTGTTCAGTATATGTCTGTTTTCTGTGTTTCTTTTTTGTCGTTGTTGTTGGGGGGTTACATCAAATATCCAGAATGAACTGATGGGATCATACAGAATTTCCATTCTCACTTGTTTAATGAATCTCCATACTGCTTTGCATGAAAGCTGCCCCAATTTACACTTCCACCAGCAGTATATTAGACTTCCCTTTCTCTGCATCCTCACCAGCACTTGCTCTTTCCAGCCTTCTGGATAATAGTCAGTCTCACAGGTGTGAGGTGATATCTCATGTAGATTTTATTTGCATTTCTCTCATAACAATGAATATCTGTTCATGTTTAGCATGCTACTTTTTTTTTAAAGGAAGGAAGCAGGGAGGAATGAAGGCAAGTAGGCAGGTAGGAAGAGAGAGGAGAAAGAAACATTATTTATTTACTTAGTTTCCATCCCCCTCACCTCCCAGGGCTCTGGGTTGGACGTGGGTCCTTGGAATTTACATGGACCACATCACAGCCAGGGACTTAACACCTGAGTCACCAAGACCCAACCAGCATACTACTTTTAAGGATGGTATACTATTCCATAGCAGGATTTGGCAAGCGTTTTCTTAAAGGTTCAGAGAGTAAATATTTAGGCTTTATTCATAATATGATCTCTGTCATCATTACTCAATCCTACTGGACTAGCAGAAAAATGGCCACAGAAATATGAAAATGAATGAGCATGCCATTGTGCCAATACAGTTTTAATTACAAACACAGACACTTATTTTGGAATATGGATTTTTTTTTTTTTTTTTTAGTATTTAGTTACCTAGTGCCTGCTGATGGGCAAGTGTTCTCTTTCCCCTTTATTCCCTCCTTTTTCAAGGGGTGTTGCAGAGATCTGAGGGGATGATGTAAGATGGAAAGGATTTGTGTCCTTAAATCACCACCCTTCAACTAGAAATACCCATTTTACAGATATGTTGTTCCCCATTCCTCACATATATGTCAACATACCCTGCCCTCCACCAAATTGCCAAGTGTTCTTCGCTACTGTCCAGTGGGCTCTGCCACCATTTCTCCCCTGTTCCTACATTCCCATCCCATTCCCTATTAGTCATCTCAATTCTGTTGCAAGTATCCAGGAGTTGGTTTTGTTTCATGTGTTCCTTTGTTTTGTCTGTCCACATTTCACCTATGAGTGAGAATATCTGGTATCTATCTTTCTTCTCATGACTTGTTTCATTTAGCATAATCCTCTCTAATTCCATCCATGTTGATTCAAATGACAGGGTTTCATCTCTTCTCAGGGATGCGTAGTATTCCATTGTTATATGGACCACATCTTTACCCTTTCATCTGATGTTGGGCACTTAGGTAGTTTCCAGTTCTTAGCTATCGTGAATAGGGCTGCAATAAACATGGGGATGCAGACATCTCCGCAGATGGTGCTTTTGTATTTTTTTGGTGGATGCCCAGAATGGGATAACCAGATCATATGGGATTTCTATCTTCAACTTTTTGAGGAAAAAACAAAAAGAAGTGTTACGACTGGTGAGGAAAACGTTACTGACTTCGGACAGGTGAAGACCAGAGACCCTACTAAATAGCCCATACTCACAGGACAGCCCCTCCACAAAGGATTATCTCGCCCCCAGTGTCCACAGAAATCTTGTCTTCACTGAATGAACTTCCTACTTGGAATCATTTTATTTTTCCTGTGCTATTGAACACACATTTCTCAGCCAAGGAGGGAGAAGTGTCTTTCCATTGAGAGCAGGACGGGCTGGGTGTGGGAACTGACTCAGAATAGTTGGCTTATCAGTTACTGCTTGTTTTGGCTGTGACTACAGGGTGGATGGAGGATGTGACTCCAGAACTGACCTTTGGGATCTTCCGGGGTTGGGAATGTGCACTGAGGTCTCCGGCAAACCCATTCCTGGGCCTCGGGGTCAGAGCGATGTGGAGAATATGAGATTGGGCTGGGTTCTAGGAGTTTTTTTTTTTTTTTTCAAGGGAAGGTGCAGGCTGGAATGAAGGTGAGTAGGCAGGCAGGCTGGAAAAGAGAGGAGGAAGACATATTTAAAGACTGATTTTATATAGTTGTTCATCTTGGCTCTCTCCCCCTCACCCCACCACACAGGGAAGTAAACCCCAGGCCCTTGGGATGTATGAGGTTTGTGCCAGAGGCAACAGACCTCACCACTACACTGTAGGAGTTTTATTGATTATTAATAATTTCATCGTGATGGTGGGAGACGATCATTTCAATACATTGTATAGAAGACTTCTCTGTTAATGGTCTTGAGAAATAATCCCTGGTTAGCATTTCTGGAACATTTGTTATATGCCAAGCCCTGTGTTCAGTGAATCATCTCATTTAATCCTCCTGACAGACTAGGGGTCAGATCTGATGTCCTCAGGAAGGTGTATGAGATACTGTGTTGGCCTGTCAGGTCAGCTTTTGCTTGTCTGAAATTCCTTCCTCTCACTCTGTTCAACTCTACCAACCTCCCCTTGTGACCCCCTAACTATCCAGCAACCTGCCTCAGGACCTTTGCACTGGCTGTCCCCGCTTCCTAGAATGCCCTTCCTCCAGAGACCTACCCGACTTCCTCCATCCTTTTAACTCGAATGTTGTCACATCAAAGAGCCCTCCCAGTTGTCGCTCTTTAAAATTTTACCTCCTACCAACGACCCACAGACAACGTCTATCCTTGTTTTACTTTTATCCACAGGGTCCATAGCAATCCAATGGACTTTGTATATGTCACTTTTCTATTTGGCTTATTGTGTGTGTCTCCCTATGCTGATGCATGAGAAAGGGAGTTTTGTTTTTATTTTTTAACAGACAAGTGCAGGAATGAAGGCAGGCATGAAGGCGAATAAGCAGGCAGGAAGAGAGAGGATGAAGAAGCACTTAATTTTTTGTTGAGTTGTACATCTTAGTTTCCTGCTCTGGCCTCAGGATGTGAACCCAAGTCCTTGGGATGCATGTGAACTGTGCTTTGACTGGAGGCAGTTGACCAAACCACTACTTCACCAGGGCACACCTTGAAATCTGGAAAGAATTTTATTCTGTTGAATTTAGTTTGTTCTATGAGACGTCTTATCCCTTTAAGATTTAAAAAAAAATTAATTTATTTTTATTTTTAAAGGAAAGGTGAGGGAGGAATAAAGGCAAGCAGAGACAGGCAAGAAGAGAGAGGAGGAACAAGCACTTTATTTTTATTTAGCGTTCATTTTATTTTATTCTTTCCCCCCGTCCCAGAACAGGAATGTGGACCTTTGGGATGTAAGTACACTGCAGCTATTTGCTTAATGAAAAATAATTGTGTACATTTAAGATGTACAGCCTGTTGATTTGCTACATTTAGAGACGGAAACATGATTAATGCCACAGTCTCAGCGGACAAGTCTCCTGTTCCATAACTATCACTTCTTTTGTCCCCCCCTTCCCTGCCCCCCACCGTGGTAAGAAAAATTCAAAGCTAGTCTCTTGGTAACTTTGAAGCTGATAACACAGCATTGTTGACCAGCATTGTGCTGTGCACTAGATCTCCAGAATTTATCCATTCTCTGCAAGTTTGCGTTTTTAAACAATGTCTCCCCGATTCTGACCGCCCCCTCCCACTAGTCTCAAGTAACTACCATTTAACTTTGTGTTGATGAGTTTGGCTTTTTTAGATGCGGTAGACAGGTTTTTGAAGATGCCACATACACAGTCGCGCCCCGGTGGCCTTGAGGATAACGCTGCCGCAGCGTGGCCCACATACATCCCAAGGATTCAGGTTCAGGGCCCAGGACCAGGGATAGCAACCAAGATGCACAATTAACAGGACAAATGGGTGCTTCTTCCTCCTCTCTTCCTACCTGCCTGCTGTCTACTTGCCTTCATTCCTGCTTTGAAAAAAGACGGAGAGAGAGACTAGCAGTCACCCATTGGTTACTACTTGTCTCTTATGCTGTGGGATTCGTGGAACTCAGCATAGGGGGTGTGGGTTCTCACGCAACTTATGTTTGAGAGAAGGGAGCCAGCCAACGCGCATGGTGAAAATACAAAACGTTAAAAAATACAGCACGTTCAAAGGGTGGCAAACATTTGGGAGAGAAATAGAGGGAGGGAGACAGAAAGTACCCAGGTGTGGGTGTGATGCAGCTTCTCAATTTTTGTAAATCACTTTTTAGAGATGAATGAAGGAATGAAGGCGATTAGTCAGGCAGGAAGAACGAGGAGGAAGCGTTTTTATTTTATTTCATTTATTTTGTTGTTCATCTTCGTTGTTTCCCTGTCCTGGATCTTGAACAAGCACCTTGGAGTGTATGTGGAGAGCACGGCGGTGAATTAAGCCACTAGGCCACCAGGGTGCGCCATTTCCTTCTTTTAAAAAAAATTAATTTTATTTTTACACGTTAAAATAAACTCACATTTAAAGGTTCCCCATTCCTCAGATATATGTCAACACACCCTGCCCTCCACCAAATCACCAAGTGTTCTTCCCCATTGTCCAGTGGGTTTTCGCCACCATCTCTCCCCACATTCCTCCCGCACCATTCCCAGTTGTTAATCTCAGTTTTGTTCCAAGTGTCCAAGGGTTGGTTTTATTTCATCTGTTTGTTTGTTTTATTCACATTCCACCATTTCCTTCTTTAAAGGGAATAATATTCCATTATATATATCACATAATATTCCATTTTACATGTATATGTATATATATATACATATATATATATATATATATGCACTGCACACATATATGCCACTGAGGTAGTCTCATGTCTTAGCTAATATATGATGTGTGGCTATGAGCAGAGCTATGCAGACAGATATCTCTTCCAGATAGTGCTACTGTTTTCTTTGACTCTTTACCCAGAAATAAAATACCTGTATTATATGTTAGACTGATTTTCAATTTTTATAGGAACTTCCATCCTGCCTTCCAGACTGGCTGCGCCAATATACATTTACCACCTGCAGTTCGCTGGAGTCCCTTTTCTCCACACCCTCACCAACTTGTTATCCTATATCTTTTTGATAATTAGATACACTTTCTAGAAGTCCCTGCTCTCTCATTCATCCACTTACCTGTGACCTTCAAGGGAAGGGTCTAAAGTTCCCATGTGGTCATTGGCAGACAAGAATTCAAAGAGGTAAAAAGTGTCAGACAGACTTGAGATATTCCCTTACAAGTTCACATCACACTCTCACCAGTCTCTGGAGCAGTTAGCAGGGGGTTCAAAATTTGTCCAAGTGGACAGGTTACTCAGAGCTGGGGAAATACCTTTGTATTATTTGTGGCCGGTCCTTTAAAGTCTGACTGTGTTCATATTTTGAGAGGATCACTGACTGGATGGAATTTTTAATGCCTCCTTCTTAACCACAGACCTGTGGTACCTAATTCTGTCCTATTCAATTGTTCATAGCATAATTATAATTGTGAATGTGATCTTAACCACCTTTCTCCAGAAAGTTTGTATCATTCACACTGAACTACTTTGTAATTCAAGATGGTGGCCCAACTGCTACTTTGGCAAGTATTCTCATTTTCTTTTTCCAAGAGAGTGGAGGATACCAGATTTGCCTTTTTTTTACGTGATCACACCATTAGATAGTCTCTGGTAGCATTCCATAGGACTCTTCCTCAGGCCTCCAGCATGCACTATTTTTTTTATTGAGGTAACTTTGATTGAACAAATGATATACGTTTAGATATGCAGGATCACTATGCATCTAATATATGGTAGAACGCCATGCTCACCATGAAATTACCAAGAGTCTCCAACACTATCCAATGAATCCCACAACCCCTTGCTTCCTAACTCAACCCTCCTCCCTTCTGGTAACCTCAGTTCTCTTGTCAATGTCCCAGGTTGGCTTTGTTTATTCTGTTCCTTTGCTTTGTTTCTTTGTATTCCACCTATGAGTGAGATCATCTGGTATTTGGCTTTCTCCTTCTGACTTATTTTGCTTAGCATAATCTCTTCTAGTTCCATCCATACTGTCACAAATGGCTGGATTTAATTGTTTTTAGGGCGGTGCAGTATTCCATTGTGTGTGTGAATATGTATGTGTATATATATGTATATAAATACACACACACACACATATATATATTCATCTTTATCCTTTCATCTGATGATGGGCACTTGGGTCGTTTCTAATTTTTTTGTTTAATATTTATTGAGGTAAATTTGCTTTACAAAGTAATATAAACCCATATGTGTAGGTTCCCTGTTCCTCAAATACATGTCAGTGCACCCTTCCTACAACCAAGCCACCACTGCCCATTGGACCCACCACCATTACCCCCTGCCCCATTCCCAGATATGAGTGAGATCGTCTGGTAGCTATCTTTCTTTTTTTGACTGGTTTCACTCAGCATCATCCCCTCTAGTTCCATTCATGTTGATTCAAATGACAGAATTTCATCTTTTCTAAGGACTGCTTGTATATGTGTGTGTGTGTGTGTGTGTGTGTGTGTGTGTGTATACTCACATCTTCGTTATATGGTCGATGATGGGCACTTATGTGGTGTAGTTCTTGGCTATTGCAAATAATTTTGCATGAAACATGGGAGTCGTGTATCTCTGTGAATAAGTGTTTTTGTATCTTTCGCATCCTAGAGTGGGATGGTGGAATCATGTGGGATTTTGATATTCAATAAGCTTCCACTTCATGGCTATTGTAAATAACAACATGGAGCATTTATCTTAGCTTTTATCAAATCTTGTCTTCTTTCATCCACAGCTGTCGCTGCTATTTGCAATTATCTTTCTTATTGCTTCCGCTCTGCTGTCGGTTCTGCAAACAAGAAGCCGTGTTTGTTTTAATGAAGGCCATATCTGCAACATGGCAGGCAGAATCACGCACCTTCAAAGACGTGCACTTCCTGATTCCTGGAAACTGAATGTCAGGTTAGCCTGCAGAGGGGAATTTCAGTTCCTAATCAGATGACCTCGAGGTGGGGAGATGATTGTGCATTCTCTAGGTGAACCCTAACCACTGAGGTCCTTCAGTGTGGAAGACAGAGGCCAGAGATGTCAACCTGAGGAAGACTTAGTCTGAAGTTGTTGGCTTTGCAGATAGATGCATGATTCATGAGCCCAGGAATCCAGGTGACCTCTGGAAAAGGCAAGAAATGTTTTTTTCTCCTGGAACATCCAGAAGGAATGCAAGTCCATCAACGCTTTTATTTTCCCTTTAGTGAAACAATTTGGACTTGTGGCCTCCCGAAATGTATGGCTTCAAGCTACAGAGTCGGTGGTATTTGAGATGATAGTGTGAAGAAACAGGCTCAACTTGGCACCTAGGACATGCTCAGTCAATATTTGTGAAATGAATGATTTGGAAGGTGACCTCAGGACTGGACACTGGAGATGATATAGTGAACTTTATATTAAAGGGCTGAAGGTCTTGGCTCCATAGGGATGTCTGGGTAAAGACAACCCCTAACACTGGACTTGAGAGGGCATGGAGTTCAAGGTGAGAGCTGGAAAAACAGGTCAAAACAGGAAAATGATTTGCTGTTCACTTTCCTTTTCTCAAAAATCCCCTTTCTTGCTCCTGCCTCCCAGCCCCTGGCAACCTGTGTTCTTTTTACTATCTCCATAATTTCATTTTTTTCAGAATGTTTTGTAGTTGGGATCATATGTCATCTTTTCAGACTGAATTCTTCTACTTAGTCATAAGCATTTAATGTTGCTCCATGTCTTTTTTTTTGTTCCTTTTTTAAAACAGTGGTGGCAAAATATACAAAACACCTACTTTTTAAAAAATTTTTTTTTTTATTTTTAAGGAAAGGGGCAGACAAATAACGACAAGTAGGCAGGCAGGACAAAATAGCCACTTGTTTTTTTTTTATTTAGTTGTTCATCTTGGTTGTTTCCCCTACCCCAGGTCTTGAACCTGGGTCCTTGGGATATATGTGGACCACACCTGGTGGCCTGATCCACTAGGCCACTGGGGTGTGGCTATTTTAATGTTTTATTTTTAAGGAAAGGGGCAGGCAGGAATGAAGGAGAGTAGGCAGGCAGGAAGAGAGAGAGGAAAACACATTTTTATTTTATTTCTATTTAGTTGTTCACACAGGTTATGTCCCCGCCCTGGAACTGGGACTTGAACACAGGGGTATGTGGACTATGCTCCTTCAGAGGCGATTGACCTAACTACTGCTCCTCCAGGGTGTGCCCCCACTTTAATCCTTTTAACCCATGCAGTTTAATGGTATAAACACCTTCACAATATTGCATAACCACTACCATGACCCAATTCCAGAAGTTTTTGTTTTTGCTTTATTGAATTACAGTGGACACACAAAGTGTATCTTTCAAGAGCACAGCATGAGGCTCTGACACCTCTATTATTTTGTGAAGTGTTTACCATAATCTGGTTAATTAACTGGATGATATTCACCACACGACGTAGTCAACTTTGACTTTTCTGCAGTAAGATTGCTGGCATTCCATTCTCTTCACGAGCTCCCAGACCTTTACCACCCTAAACAGTACAATGAAACAGCAACTTCCCATGACCCTCTGCCTCCACCCTCTGCTAACCTCTAATCTATGTTCTCTGTATGTATTCAACTACTGTAGATCCTTCCTAGACAGGGAATTACATGCTATTTGGCCTTTTATGTCTGGCATCTTTCAGTTCCCGTAATATCTTCAAGGTTCATCTATGGAGCATGTGTTCAAATTTCATTTTTTTTTTTTAAAGGAAAGGTGCAGGCAGGAATGAAGGCGAGCAGGCAGGCAGGCGGGAAGAGAGGAGGAAGAAGCACTTCATTCATTTTTACTTTGTTGTATGCCCTGGTCATTCTCCCTACCTTGTACTTGAACCTGGGTCCTTGGGACCTATGTGGATTGAGGTTCCACTGGAGGCAGTGGACCCAACCACTACTCTACCAGGACATGCCGAGTTCCCTTCCTTTCTATGGTTGAATCCTATTTCATTGTGTGGATGGGTGACATTGTATCTATCCATTCATCTACTGGGAGACCTTTGAACTGTTTCTATCTTTTGTCTACTGTGTATATTGCCGCTATAAACATTGTTTTACAAGCATCAGAGTCCTGCTTGTGATTCTTTTCAGGTACATACCGAAGAGCAGATTTTTATATGGGAATCTCTATGCGCTTTTGTTTGTCGTAAAGAGAAGAAGTAAGGCAGTAGAGGAAGAAACATTCTTTTTTTTTTTTTAAGGATAGGTGCAAGAAGGAATGAAGGTGAATAGACAGGCAGGAAGAGGGAGGAGGAAGAAGCATTTTACTTATTTTTTGTTTAGTTGTTCATCTTGGTTGTTCTCCTGGGGCCCAAGTCTCAACCTGGGTCTTTGGGATATATGTGAACTGCTGTGGCAGGGAGTGAACTTACCTGCGAAGCTATCAGGGCACACCACAGAAAAAGCATTTTTAAGAAATGTCCCTCCCACCTCAAACCTGGGTCCTTCAGCTTTACAAGGTCTGCACCCCAGCTGCTAGATGAGAGCCTGAGACACCATCCACGCATTTTTCTCTTTAAACTGATAGATTTAGTAGGTGAATAATGGTACCCTCCAAAATTGTTTCCTCTCATTAAGAATACAACTGATGTGAGACCTGGCGACCTAGTGGATAAGGTCAGTGCGGAGGAGTCCACATAGATCCCAAGGACACAGGTTTGAGACCCAGGGCTAGGCAAAGACCAAAAGGAACAACTAAGGTGCATTCTTGTGGAATAGCAGTTAGGTTAATTGCCTTTAAAGGAGCACAGACCACATACCCCTTGGTTTGAGTCTGGGGCCAGGGGATACAACCAGTGTGAAAAACTAAATAAAAATAAAACAAAATACTTTTTCTTCCTCTCATCCTGCTTGCCTACTCATTTCTGCCTTCACCTTTCCTTAAAAAAAAAACAACAACAACAAAAAGAATACTACTTGACCCCTCTATGTTTTATTTTCTTTTGGGTCTATTTCTTTCCTTCTTATCAACTTGAAAACACTTCCTAAAATATAGATATGAACTATGAATCTCCTTTGTGTCAAGCTTGTTGAATGTATTTTCTCATTTTGTTCACTCCTTTTGGGACATTTTTGTTTTCATGGAGTGAAATCTTGCAGTTATCATTTGTTGGGTTCTTTATATAAGTCCTCTCTTAGAAGCTGGACACATACCCAATTCTGTTTTCTTCTAGATTGTTCTAGAAGAATAGAATAATTTTGAATGACCAATTCAACATAAATTTGTTTTAAATTGTGTTGAACGAACATGGCATCATAACATGATACAGGTTAGTGGGATGTATCATTATAAATCAGCATCTGTAGTCACTACATTGAGTTCATCAGCAATAGTTCTATTCTATCCAACTTCATTTCACTGACCACTTTTACTCAATTTGTTTCACCCTCTAGGAAATGTTTAATTTAGCAAATTGTATTTAAATACACTTTTAAATTTAGTTTTTTAAAATGCATCCTTTGAAGACACTATAGCTTTCCTTCTCAGGTGACCAATGACCCCAGCCTCTTTTACTGAATGACTGTTGGAGAAGGTTTATTTTCAACTGACTGGGAGGCACTTTTATAATCAATGATTAAGAATTAGGGTATATTTCTAGGTTCATCCTTCACATGTATATTGATTTAACTGCCTATATTTGTGCCTGCTTAAATTAATTTTAGCTTTAAAAGCTTATAATATCTGAGAATATGATTGCCTTCTAGATTACCCTTCTTTCCAAGACATTTCCTCTCGGTGCTGATTTAATTATTCTTTTTGCCCAGTGGTTTCCAGCTTGGATTTTTGCCTCCCAGGTGACAGTTGGCAATGTCAAGGGGCATTTTTGTTGTCACCCTGGGGCCTTGTTACTGGCTTTGAGATCATAGATGCTGCTAAACATCCTACAATGCTAGAGAACATCCACCACAAAAATGATTTGACCCCCTATAATTTGACCTCCTGAGGCTGCAAAATCCTTCTCCAGATGAACTTCAGAATAATTCTCCTATACTCTTTGACATACAGATTTTGATTTGAATTGGATTTATAAATTTTCTTTTGGGAGGAGGAATGGCCCACACATAAATCATGTTTTCCTAAGTAGAAATAAAATGTATTTCTTGATTTATTCAATCCTTATGTTATGTCTCCTTACAAAATACTATAATTTAAAAAAAAAGAGTCAGAATTATTGTGCCTAAAATGTCTCTTCTGTATTTTATTTTATTTTGTAGAAATGGAGAGGGTATTCTGAAAAAAGTCACTGATGTTGATTTTTAAAATCAATATACATAGTCAAAACAATCCAAACAGACAAAAAGATGTCCAGCCTCCTATGCGTTCTTTGGGAGAGCTTTCATGAATCTAGAAACATCTTTGTATGTGTATATATCACCATGTACTTCTCTCCTTTTAAGAAACAAATAGTGGTGCACCCTTGGGGTGCAGCGGTTAGACTCACTGAACACAGTCCACATTCATTCCAATGACCCAGATTCACGTTCTGGGGCTGGAGGAACAATCAAGATGAGAACTAAAAAAAATAATTAAAGTGCTTCTTTTTCCTCTCTCTTCCTGCTTACCTGCCTATTTGCCTTCATTCCCACCTGCACCCTTTATTTTATTTTATTTTTTTAAAAAGGAAAAGCACTTAACAATTATTCGCTTTAACTATTTGGGAGGAGGGGTACATATCTAGGAGAACTTCTCATTGCAGAACATTAAGACTTAGCTCATTCTTTCCTTAAGGGTTATGGCATCCCATTGGAGATTTTCCTATGAGCTACTTATGCTGTAAAATAGTTTTCCTTTCATTAGAAATTTCTTAGAGAATATTTTTTAACTAGATTTGACTGTTGCTCTCAGTCAATAGGAAAGCATCCTGAATATTGCAACAATAAGCCAATGCTTTTGAGAGATAACATGTTTTTCATGGATTCCATCCTCTCCTCTTTCTACCTGATGACCTTGGGAGGAGGGAATAGGCAGAAGGAGAAATCAACCTCCTAGTGGTAATTCCTTCATATCAAGGCCATTTTTTCTTGTCTTGTCTTACAAGCAGTTCTACGCCGAAGCTTTTCCGTCTTCTAGTCATTTTATTTGTTGAATGGGGTCACTATCTAAATTCTCAGAAACTTGTTAAGATGAATCTGCCATTTTGAAAATGGCCCCAGTAGCACCAGAAACCCGGGAAACTCATAGTCTACCTGTCCCTATGAGTTGCACCTCAGCCATATAACAGGTTTCAGAAAGTGTGGGTTCAAGTTCGGGTGCAAGATGGGACCGTAGAGGGGCCCATCTAAATTCTAGACCCACTGGAGAGTGGAATGTCATTCAGCCACAAAAAGGAAAGCAATACTAAGCCCTACTCCAATATGGATGAACCTAGGAAGCATTGTGCTGAGTAGTGAAAGTAGCCAGTCATATGAAAGGACATATTATATGATTCCATTTATATGAAATGTGGAGAACAGGCAAATTCATAGGGACAGAAAGTAGATTAATAATTGTCAGAGGCTGAAGGAATGAGGAAGAGAGTGATTACTTACTGAGTGTGGGGTTTCTGGGTATGGAATTTGGGGCCATGAAAAAATATTGAAATTAGGGGCAGTTGCATAACATGATGAAAGTGCTGAATGTTTTACATAGTTAAAATGGTAATTTGCTTATGTGGATTTTACCACAAGAAGAAAAAAATCAAACAAAAACAACAACCCAACATGTATGAATAAAGGTCAGAAATGGAGATTTTTAAGAACAACACACACACACAACAAACCAAGTCAACAAAATAAAAACAGGAAGAATATCAGAGCTACATGGGAAGCAGGATGGATAGACATCAAGATGTATAAGACGTCCAGTATCTGGTACCAATTTCACACCTTGTCTGTATATCTCCAATGTTCCATAAAAAGAAAAACAAAACTCAGGAAAAATGAGACTTTTTCAGATTGTTATAATAATTTGTTGATGTAAAGTTTTCATGGATGATATTGGAGAAGAAAGAAAAGAGAGCAAAAGAACAAAGAATATTCAAAATGTTTGAATTGATTAGATATGTTGAGAAGTATGTACAGTTCTCCCTGCTTCTTTGAAAAAAATTTAGGTTAATTTCAGGTTTTGCTGCAATGAATATTCTTGTGAATATCTCTTTTTATACTCATGAGAGTATAGCTGGGCAGCATATGAGTTTTTAGAGGTGATTTTTGTGGATAAAAGGGTCCACAAAGTTTATATTTTGAAAGTCATTGCCAAATCACCTCTATTAGTTGAATCAATTTGTACCAACGATCACGAATGTTAATTTTCTCACAAACCCTCACACTGTGTTGACTGTTTTTTTCTGATTATTGGTAAACCCTGTAAAGATGACATGATCATAGCTCTAATTATGAGGAAGACTGAACACTCTTCTACATTGTATTCCTATTTTTTGTTCTTCTCAGTGGTCTGTTTCTGTGACCTGCTTATTTTATGTCCTTTTCCATATGAAATTTGGCAAACAGGAGTTTTGATTTTTTTTCCTGACTAAAACATGCATTCTGTATTATGTAGTACAGTACCTGCCCAATATTTGTCACTTATTGCATATTTTTCTCACCTTAAAAAAATCTGATTTTTGACTTCATGAATTTTTTATTTTTTTATTTTTTTTGCTTTTCCTATCATCTTAATTTTTATTTCGCCAAACTCATTATTTTGAAATTTCACACTGGAGACTTATCTCTTGCTTAAAAAGTCATTCCCTATTTGAAAATGAGAAAACCATATTTGCACATGTGGAGTCTTTTAGCCTCATTTGTCTTTTAAAGGAAAGGTATAGGGAGGAATGAAGGCAAGCAGAGGCAGGCAGGAAGATAAAGGAGGAAGAAACACTTCATTTATCTTATTTAGTTATTCATGTTGGTTATTTCCTCTGTGTCTGGGACTGGAACCCAGATCCTTGAATGTATGTGGATTGTGCTTGGGGTTGCGGATGGCTGAACAAACTGCTACTTCAGCAGGGTGCATCTATAACCATTTTTTTGAATGGCTATTGGATTCATCAGAAACATTTTCAGTACCATGGAGATGCTCATGTGCTTTCTCTTCTGAGACCTATTAATATGGTGATGTCTGAGACTTGACTTCCTAGCATCAAACTATCTTTGTATTCCGAAGTGCCACTTGATCTTGGTGTTGGTGTTATAAGTTCTTTTCATCTCTCACTTGGTTCTGTCAGCAAGTTTTTAACTCTGGAATTTTGCATTGTTATTCACAAGGGAAATCATTCTGTAATTACATACACAACATTCTTACATGTGATGTATTAAAACATGTTTCCATGGCAACACGGGAGGCAGGATTTACATTTGGTTTCTGGCTTTTAACAAAATGGAAAACAAATGGATTGAGAGACGTTGTGCCAAAGAGATCTGCTAAAGAAAGACCCCAGCAAGGTGGTGTTGGGGTCTCCTCAAGTCCTCTTTGACAGACAATTCCAATATTTGCAGCCTATAACTATGACTCACGAAACATCTCTCTTTCTCTCTCTCTCTCACTTGAGATCATACCTTTCAAGTACAATGTGTTTCAACATCCAACCATTATTATCTCTCTTTCTCTGTCTCTCTATTTTTTCCAAAACCGTTTGAGAGTAAGTTGCAGACATGACGCCCCTTATCCCTAACATGCTTCATTTCGTGTGCATTTCCTAAACGCGGGACTATTTTCTTACATCACCTAGGAATGACCAATATTAATATTGATGCAATATTATCAAATTCAGTCTTCCCAGTCATCTTTCATGTAAAGTCTTTCATTACAAAGGAAAGTCCAACAATAAGTCTGATCACTTAGTTAAGGCAATACCTGTTAATTTTCTCTATGAAACTACTCTTTCCCCTTTTATTTATTATTGAAAAGTATCCTGCAGAGAGATACTTGGAGATGATGGGAATAGCCTGCTATTCTCAAAATTCCCACTGTTACTTTTAAACAGTAATTGTGGTTCTTGCCTGAATCATACTATCTTGAAACTTGCCAAATGGTGATTTTTTTTTTTAACCATTCCAAATGGATTTCTTCATTCTAATTATTTAAAAAAGAAGCAGAGGTTGACTTTTAATTTTTAGGTGCTGGCTTGTTTTGGAGGGAGAGATTACAAAAGAATTAATGAGCAGTTTCTGGAAGTGGTGGGATTCTCATTGCTCCTTAGCAAGTCTCACCTGAAACCATTCTTTTGACATTATCCCCACCACGGAAGTCTTGTGTCCTGAAGGATTCCCAGAGGACATCTTGATCCCTTTCATACCCTTATCAGCATGCCGTGCCTGCCTGGAATTGCATTGGTCTTAGAGATGCTGTGGGTTGGAGGGAAACCCATAGGGGTGACAGGTTTGCACAAGAAGGAAGGGGACCAACATTTATCAAACCCACAATTCTTAATACTCTGGGACTATGTCTTTATTCCTCCTGGGTCCATTCTTGCAGACAATGAGATATCATTGGAGAGGAAAATCTTATTATATTAACCTGTGACATAAACCCTCTAGTGCTTTCCTAGTACATTGCTTTTAGGATAAAGCAGAGAGGATGAGGTGGCAGGTGCTCTAACATGTCTAAGATTCTAATCCTTCGAGCTGTGCTCGTGAATCCAGTTCCTCCTCCTTGTCTTCCTCCTCCTTCTTCTTTCTCTCTCTCTCTCAAGGAAAGATACAGGCAGTAATGAAGGTGAGTAGGCACACAGGCAGGAAAAGAGAGGAGGAAGAAGCATTTTTACATATTTCGCATTCATATATATATATATTTAGTTGTTCATCTTGGTTATTTCTCCCCAGCCCAGGTCTTGAACCAGTGACCTTGGGATGTATGTGGACTATGTCCAGTGGACTAAAACCTAGGTCACCAGGGCGCACCACTTCTCTTTATATGCTTTGGCTACATTGCTTAATTCAGCTTCAAGAACACCTGCCTGTCCTCTGGCTGTTCTCTCTACCTGGAATTCTTCCTGATGCTTCCCATGGCTGACTCCTCCTCACCTTCAGATTTCAGCTCAAAAATCCCTTTTCTGGTGGATCCTTCCCTATCCCCTCTCCCCTACCTCATAACACATATGATTAATTTTTTTTTCATTTTTTATTGTAGTAAATTATTCTACACGTTAAACTCACATTTGTAGGTTCCCCACATGTGCAGTTTCCCCATTTCTCAGATATATGTCAGCACACCCTGCCCTTCAAAAAATCATCATGTTCTTCACCCTTGTCCAGTGGGCTCTGCCATCACTCCCCCACCCCCAATCCCATTCCCTTTTGGTCACCTCAGTTCTATTGCAAGTGTTCAAGGTTTGGTTTTGTTTCATCTGTTCCTTTGTTTTGTCTATTCACGTTCCATCTATGAGTGAGATCATCTGGTATCTATCTTTGTTCTTTTGACTTGTTTCACTTAGCAGAATCCCCTCTAGTTCCATCCATGTTGATTCAAATGACAGGGTTTCATCTCTTCTCAGGGCTGTGCAGTGTTCCATTGTGTATATGGACCACATCTTCTTTATCCATCATTTGACATTGGGCATTTAGGTCATTTCTAGTTCTTCGCTATTGTGAATAGGGTCGCTGTGTGAAAGTCTCTGTGAATTAGTGTTTTTGTATCTTTTGGGTAGATACCCAGAAGTGGAATGGCGGGATCATCTGGGGTTTCCATTTTCAACTTTTTGAAGCATCTCCATGCTCCTTTCCATAGGGGTTGCACCCATTTGCACTCCCACCAACAGTGTAAAAGTGTTTCCTTTTCTCCACATCCTCACCAGCATTTGTTGTTTCCAGACTTTCGGAGAATAGCCAGTCTTTCAGGTGTAAGGTGATATCTCCTTATTGTTTTGATTGGCATTTCCCTGAGAGCCTGTGAGTAGGAGCGTCTTGCCGTGGGCCTGTTGACCAACTGTATGTCCTCTTCAGAAAAATGTCTCTTCAATTCCCTTCCCATTTTTGATTGCATTGCCTATTTTTCTGGTATTAAGTTTTATGAGTTGCTTGTATATTTTAGATATCAAGCCTTTGCACACAAGACTGACTAATGGCTCTCTCCACGCTTTAGACTGTGAGGTCTACAAGGAAGCAAATCATGTTTATTTGGCTTCACTGTAAACCCCATTACTTACTGCATGTTGAGCCTTCCATTCAATAAATATTTATTTAGCAACGGATGCATCAGGTCCTGGGCGTAAGAGTGAACCAGACTGACAAGATTTCCCCCTTCCTGGGGAGGGGCAAAGCGATATACTCGAAACAAGAACTCCAGGTGGAGATACTGGCGCTGGGAAAATAACAGGGAAAGGAACAAAGGGATGAGGGGAGGGGTGTGGGGTGTTTGTCAAATGTGATCGGAAAGGCTCCTGGGAGAGCTAGGCCCTGGGGGATCTGTGAAGTCTTCTAGGCAGAGAGAACATACATGATAAAGGTCAAGATGCCAGAATAGTTTGACGCCTTAGAGGAGCAGTGGGCTCAGCTGTGCACGAACTATTTAAGAAAGGAGAGGAGCTGTGCCTGGTGAAGTAACAGTACAGTCAATTTCTTCCTGAGAAGCGCAGTCCACATACAACTGAGAGACCTGTTCCATGTCCTGAGTTGCTGGGGGCTTTGGAGGAAAGGGAACAACAAATATGAACAACTAAATAAAATACAATAAAGCGCTTCTTCCTCCTCTGGCTTCCTGCCTGCCTCCTCGCCTTCATTTCTGCCTGCATCTTTCCTTAAAAATGAAAAAATAAAAAAATGAAAAAATGAAAAAATAAAGGAGAGGAATAATGAGTGCCTTGGCCCTAGATTTGTGCAAGCTACTCTGTCTAACTCTGACAAGTCGGTTTTGTTACAGGTGAGGGGGACCCAGACAGAGAAACGTCACTAGTCCAAAGTCACACAGGAAGTGAGGGGACAGTGGAGCCAGACTCTGTTCTCACTTTCTTGTTTTGTATTCAATTGTCTTGAAGGCACCTTGCATCCTAAAAGGATACAGGTTTAGGGTGTGAATCATGGTAAATGCACATCTGTCTACAGTGCGGTTGAATTCGAGAACAAGAGTCCATCCTCTCCTTCCCATTTCACAGACTCCTTTACCCTACAGGGCCCCTGTCCTTCCCTTCTGGGAACCACTCATTCGCTTCTATAGACTAACAGTCTATGTTTGTTCGATTTGGTTTGTTTGCTTGGTTTCTCTACACACCACATAGGAGTGAAATCCTACCATGTTTGTTTTTCTCCTTCTGACTGATCTCACTAAGCTTAATTCCCTCTTGGTTCAGGGCTCTGACATTTCACTGAGAGTTCCCCCCTCCTCCCAACCTCCGCCAGGAAAGCGGGTTGACCACTGCCATGTCCTATTGAGAATGCCATTTACCAGACATGCAGGCGCACTGGGACTTGGGGTGTGCTGAAACCCACCCCACCTGCACGGTCTCCACCGCATTCAGAGCCTGGCTTGCTCCCTGGGGAGGAGAAGCACATTTCCGGAGGCAATACTTCTGCAACTTGAAGCTCAGGCCCCCGCGAGGGGCCACGCCACTGCACACAGCGAGCACATGGCTTGAGCACACGCGGCTGTGTCCAGTACTTCTGGAGTATTGCGAGCTCTAGGAGGAGGCTCGCTTGCAGGGTTCGGAAGAGGGTGAGGCGACTACCAAATTTAAGGGAATACCCCCCACCAAACCGTAAACTAATGAGCAATATGTGTGTATGTGTGTGTGTAATTTTTATTTAGCTTTTCATCGTGATTGTTTCCCTTGGCTCCGGGTCCTTGGGACGCCTTCGTCCGGAGGCGGCGAATTCAGCTGCTACTCTACCAGGCTGAGCCAAGAAAATATTTTAATGTAATATTAAAAAAAAAAAAAAAAAAATTAAACCTAATGCTTCCAAGTTCACAGTGGGACCAGCATCTGCGACGCACCCAGGTTCTGAGACGCGGTCGCGGGGCTGCACGCGGCTGCTCGAGAGAGGTAGATACGCGGCAGGCCCCCTTGGACTAGACGCCCGGGGCCTCCAGCGCGGGGCCGGGGAGAGGGAGGCTGGTGGGTGGGGCGGGGCGGCTCCGCCCTCAGCCGGGCCTCCGTCCACCCCTCCCGGGCCCCTCCCGGGCACCGAGTCCCTTCCGAGAACGGATCCGCGCCGCCTTTTATTGCGACCCGCACGGGGCCCAGCTGACGGGCCGCGTTGTTTACGGGCCGGAGCAGCCCTTGCTCCAGCAGCCCGCCCGCCAGCCGCCAGCCCAGGTGCCCGCCCGCTCACCGGCCCGCGCGTCCGTCTGTCCGCGCGTCGGTCTGTCCGCGCGTCCGCAGATCGCGGCCAAGGGTGCTCCAGGCCGAGAGTCGCCAAACCAGGGCGCTGTGCCGGACTCGGGGCCCTGAGATCGCTGGGCCGGGCCCGGGCCGCCGTGGCCGGGGGTCGGGATCGCGTCGCCGCATTTGTCGCGGCCGAGGCCGCGCGCCCCTCCGGGGGCTGATTCCTGAGCCCTTCGGGGCGGGGGCTGCGGCTCGCGGGCCGCCGGCGTGGAAGAAGACGACGACGACGACGACGACGACGACGACGACGCGCGGGTCCCCAGCACCTCTCGGGCGGCTGCCTTGGAGCATGAGCCTCGCGGGGCTGCGCCGCGCGCTCTGATCCGCAGAGACCCCGCGCTCCCGCAGCCATGCGCGCCGGGGGCAGGCGGGGGGCGGCGGCCGCGCCGCTGCTGGTGGCGGTGGCCGTGCTGTTGGTGGGCGCCGCGGGCCACCTGTACCCCGGAGAGGGTGAGTCTGGGGGCCAGGAGGGTCGGGGCCGGGCAGCGCGGTGGGGAGGGGACGCTCACCGACACGAGCCCGCGCTGGAGACTGAGAGCTCTTCCCGGGGGGCGGGTGGCCGGGACCGTCGCTCGGGCCTTGCGGGGGGCGGGAAGCCGCTGACCTTGGCCTTTGCCCGCCTGGGTTCGCGGCTCCGCGCCCCGCGTGCGGGCCCCGGGGCTGGAGGAACCTTGCCCCAGTGCCCGCCCAGCTGTGGGCGCCTCTCCCGCGCGCACCTCGGACCCGTGCGTGGCTCTCTTTAAACGCTCCTCGCTCTGGAGATGGGACAGACTTTGTTCTCTCGGGGTCACCTCCGAGAGTTGGGGTTACAGGATCCCGGAGGCAGCCAAAGCTCCTGGGGGCGCGAACGGATTGGAGCCAGAGACTAGGGGGACGCACGGGGAAGGGGCCTCCTTCGGGGTCCCTGCGGGTTAGTGGCGCTGCCTGCGGCGGGGATTTGTAGGACAGCCCCTCCTCCTTTTGGATCTCGGCAGGTGGTTACCCGGGACTTCTGGTCCTTGTTTACACTTTGGGGCTGTGTTTCCAGAAGTCCCGAGGCAAACTGGCGTCGTGACCGCCGTGCTGTTGGAGTAGGAGAAGTAGTAGTGATTTTTATTACAGTGAGCTCCACCGAATGCGCAGGCCGGCCTGTCTTATCTCTCGGACCCTCACAGTGGCCCCTGGAGGCGGTGCTGTGGTCGGACCATTTCTTGGAGGAGTAAACCGAGGCTCAGGGAGGACGGATAGCTAACTCCCTTGCCCCCCAAATCCGTGCCAGAGCGAGGACTGGAGGTCTCTCTGGTTCTGCCGAAGGCGCTGCCTTGCTGCCCCTGTATTTTTTATCTCCTCCCTCCTGCCTCTAACTTCCCCGCTTTATGAATGAGTCTTTAAGTCTCAGCCCCAGGAAGTGTCTGACCCTGGGTGAGCCTCTCTTAGCCCCTAGCCCCTTGGGTCTTCCTCCCTCACTTGCCTGTGCTGGTAGCAGATAGGCAAACCCCAACCTTAGCATCTTCCTTGGAATTGATAGCAGGATATGGCAGTGGGAGGGAAGACTCCTCCAAGAGAGTGTAACTGGGGTTTTCCACCGTTGTGTCTGAGGCCCTGCTTAAAAATATCTGTTGGGTTACTTCTGCAGATTTCTCCATAAAAGGAAATCAGTCAGGATGAGGAAGGGGATGAGAGAGAAGGAACAGAAGCTTCTAAGTTCCCTGATGGTGAATGAGGTGCATGAAAGGTTCACATAGGCTCTGGAACTGACAGATTCAGTTTGCTGAGTGACTTGCCAATTCCACAAGGTCTTGAAGGCACCAACTGCTCAATTCAGGCATCAGGTCTCTACCAGGGTGTGTGTGTGTGTGTGTGAGTGTGTTTGTGTGTGTGCCTAAGCTTGTGTACATGTGATTCTCCACTCTTCTGTTCCTTGTAATTTTGGCAATTAATGATGAATTTGTGTCTGGGTTTCCAGGGTCCAGTAGATGAATTTACCACTTCTTTAGATGTTTACACTTTCCACAAGGGCAGAGGTGTATGTTTCTTTCATTCATTGCTCCATTTCCAGAACCTAGAAGTGTTTACTACATAGTAGGTGCTTGGTAAATATTTGTTTGGATCCAACTCCTATTATTCATATTATTCATGGCTCTCCAAATCACAGCTTCTTTATGCCCCAGAAAATAACCTAACAAACAATAATAAGGAGCTGTTCTATAGCCTTGGCATATAAAATCCCAAGGATTTTATCATAGCCCTCTCAGGTAGGGCTTATTATCTCTTTTCCTAGTTAAGGAAATTTGACTGGGTTACAGAACCAGCAGGCAGCAGAGTTCAGATTAGAACCTCTGCTACTCTGGTTCCTTTAAAAAAAACATTGTTTGTGTGTGTGTGTGTGTGTGTGTGTGTGTGTGTGTGTGTGTGGTTGGGGGGAGGGCAGCAGGGGGAGGGTTGGGTCTGAGCCTCCCAACCCTGCCTGGTGGCTATAACCGTTAACCAAATCCTGTCAATTAAATGAGATGTGATGCCCCTCAGAGATTTGGAGAAACTTTACGGCTCATTAATTTTTAATGAGCATTGGGGTTGGGGCTGGGGGTGGTGAGGGAGAGAAATCGATGTCATTTTTAGGAGTAAGGACTCTTTTTGGAGCCACTGAATAGATGCACTACCGCCTGTTCATTCTCCCCTGGAGTCTCTGTTGCTTTGCTGAGCTGGGCAGTGACTTCCCTGGTTCTTGGATTGGCTGCTTCTGGCCCAAGATTACTCACAGCCATGACAGCATCAGAATGAAGGTAATATGGGGTTAATTAAAAGGAAAACCTGCAGACCTTTGTTGGGGGGTGGGTACATGCTGTCCAGTGAGTTGGTTAATTGAGGTATGAGATGATTCTAAATTCACCTCGTTTCTCGAGGGCAGTGAAGGATGTTTCTCTTGTCATCTTGTGGACTCTGGGACCCTTGGAACAGAACTTCTGCCTGCTCAATCACCTTGTGGTTATTTTCAACCTTTGCTTCTCACCTGGAGACCTGCCTCTTGTCCCTACCCCGATCACTCATAGAGGTTACTGGGATGAGCCCTTTGGGTTCCTCCCTCACCCCACTCCATTGTTGAGTTCCATTCTTCTTTATTTTTTTAAAGGAAAGGTGCCAGCAGGAATGAAAGTGAGCAGAGGCAGGCAGGTAGGCAGAGAGAGGAAGAAGAAACACGTATTCATTTTATTTAGTTGTTCATCTTGGTTGTCCCCTCCGACCCCCTCCCCTGCCCCAGCCCCTGGGCGCGAACCCTGGTCTTTGCCATGTATGTGGACTGCACTGGCCCCCACGGCCTTAACCACTAAGCCACCGTTGTTGACTTCTGTTCTTAATTTGACAAGAGCAGTGCTTCTCAACCTTTGTATTTTAACCTTTGGGCTTGCATAATTCTTGGTTGTGGGGGCCGTCTTGTGCATTGCAAGATGCATCTGTGTGAACAGCATCCTTGATCCCCGCTCTGCCAATAGCAACCCTCTCTCCCAGTCATGACACCCCAGAGTGTCTGCAGACATTGCCAACTGTACCTGATGAGAACCACTAGGTGTGAGAGGTCACCTGTGTGGGTCTCCCTGCTTTCTCTCTTCTGTCTCTTCAGGAATCTCCATTCACCCAGGAGTCTTTTTCTTTGGAGCCTCTAAACACGCAACACTCCTCCAGATGTTCTCACCCACTGCCTCTGGTCTGTGTAGTCTCCCCCTGGTAGGGACCTTTCACACACTGCTCTGCCACGGCATCTGCCCATTGCTTTGTCCATGCCTCTCAAGAAGGCACTCTCCTTTGCATCTTCTTCAGCCTCCCTCGTTGACTGCCCTGGGTTTGCCACTGCCCACTCCCTCCCACTGGAGGGCCAAGTCTCCCAGTCAGGTTTCACCTGTGCCCAGTTTTCCATCCTAAGACCAATGCTGGTGTGTCCTAGTGGCTAGCAGTTAAGTCCCAGGCTTCTGACCTGCATAATCCACAAATATCCAAGGATCTGGATTTCTTGCGTTCTAAACTGGCCCTCTCTCTAACCCACTTTGCAATTTTTTGTGGGGGGTGGGTGTGGGGAGAGAGAAGGAAGAAGCATTTTATTTGTTTTTATCATGTTGCTCACATTGGTTTTTCCCTCTGGACCCAGGACTCTTGACACAGGTCCTTGGGATATACATGAACTAGGCTTCTTTGAAAGTGACAGTTAACCCCTACTCCACCAGGGCATGCCCTCCAATTTTTTTTAAGGGAAAGGTACAGGCAGGAATGAAGGCCAATCAGCAGGCAGGAAGAGAGAGAGAAGGAGGAAGCATTTTTATTTATTTTATTATTTCAGTTGTTCACTGGCTCCTCGGAATGTGTGTGGACAGCGCCGCGGGGACAGTGGACTGAACTGTTAAACAATCAGGCCTGCCCCCTTTGCTATTTACAGATACTCAAATTCCTTCCTGTAAAACAGGCCTGCCTGCCCACCCACACTTGTCTTTGTAAATAAAGTTTTATCGGCACTCTTTATTGCCACATTGAGGAGGGTGATTTTTTATTGCCACAGTCCTTCATTTATGTATCATATCTGACTGCTTTTGTATTGAGTTGAATTGCTGTAATTGCATGACGTGTAAAAAATAGAGAATTTACATGTTGGCCTTTTATGGGAAGATTTTGCTCCTGATTTTGAAGACACTCTTTGAGGTTCTTCCTGACAAGTCTTATATCTGGTGTGGTCCATGGTAAAACTTGAACGAATCATGTTCAATGAAATACCCAGGGATGCTGCATTTGTCTCTTGACAAAGAAAACTGTGTTAAAGAAATGCATACCATTTGCTTCCCTGAATAGATGGGTTGAAATGGTGAGAAAATAATATTGATATTCCTTTATTAGCTGTGTGTGTGTGTGTGTGTGTGTGTGTGTGTGTGTGTGTGAGAGAGAGAGAGAGAGAGAGAGAGAGAGAGAGAGAGAGACTTTAGGATTTATTAATTTAAACAGCCATATCAGCATTGAAGGAAGATTCTGGACTCTGTCTCCAGTAATGCAAAGAAAGAGTTGCTTGCTCTTAAATTTTCTCTCAAGCCCCTTTGAGTTCATTCTATTTTTAATGATAATACATAATGGGTGACTAAGTTTTTTTTTTGCATTTGGACGGCCTTGGTGGTTTTTAAATGAAAGTAATAGCAAGTCAGGCATTCTCACTGCAAAAAAATATGTATATACAAATGTGGAGACAGGAACAAAGTCCTCCTTCGATACTTTGTCCCTAAAACCATGCTGTTTCTATGTTGGGTCTTTTGGGTTTGGTATCTTTCAATATTTATATAATTAAAAATGATCAGACAGTAAAACTGATAACGTTGAGGGGGTGTCTAGTTTTATGAGTTTTAATTCATGCTTAGAGATGTGTGGGCCTCCAGACTCCATCACCATCCAGCTCTCTTAGACTCTGCTGTGGTCTCCCCCATTCCCACCCTTAACACTTCACAACACTGATCTGTTCTCCATTTCTACAGATTTCTCCAGACTTAAAAAAATGTCTTACAATTGGATTCATAATATTCTTTTTTTTTTAAAGGAAAGATGCAGGCAGGAATGAAGGTGAGCAGGCAAGTGTGAAGAGAGAGGAGGAAGAAAGCACACTGTTTATTTTTATTTAGTTGTTCACGTTGGTTGTTCCCCTTCAGTCAGTCTTGAACCAGGGACCTTGGGATGCTCCCAAATGTACTAGAGCACTAGGCCACCAGGGTGTGCTCTGTTTATTTTTATTTTAGTTGTTCATCTTGGTTGTTCCCTAGCTCTGGGATATGAACCTGGCTCCTTGGGAGGGGTCTGAAGGTGGCTGACCAGACCCTGCTGCTGCTCAAGGGCACTCCCATAATACTCTCCTTTTTTTTTTTTAAGGAAAGGTACAGGTGAGAATGAAAGTGAGCAGGTGAGCAGGAGGAGAAAGGGGGAAGAAGCACTGTATTTATTTTTATTTAGTTGTACGTATTGGTTGCTTTCCTCGGCCCAGGACACAAACCCAGGTCCTTGGGATGTATGTGACCTTGCTTCGATCAGGGCCAGTGGACCAAACCATCACTCTCCCAGGATGCGCCTCCCCTAATATTCTCAAGACTGGACATTTAAGAACTCATAATAGCCTCAGTCTTCATGGATTCCTTATTTTTTTTTTAAAGGGAAGGTGCAGGCAGGAATGAAGGTGAGTGGCAAGCAGGCAGGGAGAAGCACTTTATTTTATTGTTTAATTGCTCACACTGATTGCACCCCCCCTCCCCAAACCAGGGGTATGTGCCTGTGCTCCTTTGGAGGCAATTGACCTCTTACTCCACCAGAGCATGCCGGGCATCTTTATATTTTTTAAAAAAATTGTTTACTTATTTTCACATTGCTCCGTGATTTTTAGGATATTGTGTTCACACCTCATTCTGTGTGCATTTTCTACCACATCCACCACTGATGTCCCGGTGTCCTTGTTCTTTCCTTCCTCCCTTATGTGCCCTCCCACCCCTGTAGCCACAGTTTTGTGTCTCGTGAACTCTGGTGAGATTTGTCTGTTGGTTTTGTTTTTCTTTTTTGGAAGGCAGAATCAGCATCTTATTGATTTAGTTCTTTAGTTTGGTTGTTCGTCCCTGTCCTGGGTCTCAAATCCAGGCCCTTGGGCTTTTTTACATGGACTGCGCCCCAGCTGCCAGCTTATCACCTGAGCCACCAGGGTGCATCTTGTTTTGTTTCTTTATATTCCACACGAGTGAAACCATCCTGTACTTCTCTTTTTCTTTAAAAAAGAATTTTGCTATTTCTTTTGTTTATCTTGCTATATTTATGTTAGGATATTGAAATCGCACTTCACTCTGTAGTAGGATATTACGGCCAGAGACTAATAGGAACCTACCCCTGTATTTCCCCTGGACAACAGTTCAGTGTTTGCTAATTCAGCGTTTGAGGGGTCTTCATGGAAACTAACTCCTAAAAATCCTTAGGTTTTGTAATTTATGTGTGTGAATTTGGGTGTCAGTGCCCATGTAGAATTCTTTGGGATGCTTATACCCATCTGGTGCATTTTCCTCTGGTCACCTGTTGGAAAAAATTCCAGCGATGGCACAAACTCATTGCCAGTGTCTCAAGGAAGTGTCATTTGTGTCCTATAGACCCTGATGCCGGGGGTTGATTTGGGGATATTTAGAAACATAGTTTGTTTACCACAGAGCAAGAATCGTGGTTCTGTGTTACCAAATGCAGCCTGGGTATGAGGCTCAGTGGGAGACTTGTGAAAATTCAAATTTGACTTGGTGTTTCCCTCCGATAATGATAACAATAATAATTAATAATAATAATAGCTTTGGGGAGTGAAAGCAGGCAGGCAGCAGGGCTGGAAGGAAGAGAGAGGAGGAGGAAGCATTTTATTTATTTAGTTGCTCATTTCAGTCATTCTCCTGAGTCCTGGGCCTCAAACCTGGGTCTTTGGAGTGTATATGGATGGTGCCCCAGGCGCCGGCTTAACCTCTGAGCCACCAGGGTGAGTCTGCTACCCGTTCTTAAGGTTGGGATGTCTCCTCTGGTTTATCTAGTTATTCCCCACCCTATCGTGTTCTGGAGTAGTAACCTGTTTCCAAGAGACCCCTGACTGTCCCCTTTGCTTTTGTGGCAATGTAGACACACAGGTATTTTCCAAAAACCATATTTGTTAGGAGTACGGGGAAAGGCAGTGATTGGACAATGGGGCGGTTGGGGAAGGGCTGTTTTCTGACCGCCGTCCCCTGCTCCTTGCTGCTGATTTGTCTTTAAAGATGTCTCCTGTGTTTCCTGGCAGAAGATCAGAAAAGGACGAGGTCCAACTGAGATAGTCCTCCTGAATTCTGTGAGGTTCCATTGTGTCCAACCCACCTGCTACTTTTTTGTAATGTTAAAAAAAAGTGCCTTTTTGTCAACCCTTCCGGTCCTGCCCGTGTCTCCTGTGGCAGTGTCCATCCCTATGTGCATATTTGGGGAGGGAGGACCCCTGAGATGTTGGTGTACTCTGGTGACTTGGTGGCTAAATCTGCAGCCTCTGGCTGGCGTAGTCCACCACATTCCAAGGATTTGGGATCATCACCTGGAGTTGAAGGGAGAACAACCAGGATGAACAACTAAAAAGAATAAAACGCTTCTTCCTCCTCTCTTCCTGCCTGCCTAACTGCTCACCTTCATCCTGCCTGCACCTTTCCTTAATTAAAATTTTTTTTTAATTACTGCTTTATTTCTTTTTCTTAGATTGCTGTATTCATTTTAGGCTATTGAACTTGCACCTCGGTCTGTTTGCATTTCATGCCACACCCTCCCCCAGAGTCCTAGTGTCTATTACTGTGTCATTGGTTCCCTTCACCTTTCCGCCTCCCACTCCCCAGGTAGCCAGTCTTGCATCCTGTGAATGAGTTGAGATATGTCTGTTAGTTTCATTTCTTTATATTCCACATAAGAATAGATTTCTTTTTTTTTTTTTTTCTGGATTATTTTGCTTAACACAATCCCCTCCAGAAAAGGCACAGTTTCATCCTTTTTAACAGCTGCACAGAATTCCACTGAGTATATGGAGCAGAGCTCCTCTATCTGGCATCTGTGGATGGACATCTAGGATGTTTCGATGTCTTGACAATTGTGAGTTGTGCTGGGAAGCCCTTTTTGATCCCGTACTCCTGTGATATGTGGCATCCTTGTGCTTACAAAATGATGGCTTGACTGAGGGAAGGAGCTAAGATGTTCCAGAAGGTGTTGGGGTCAGGGTGGATGTACGTCTCTGATCCTCTCTCTGGCTCCCAAGTGTGTCTCACATACTGAGCTGTCCTTTCTCATGTGACTTTCTTGAGGCCACTTTTTCGAAGCTTGTTTTTGTGCCTCCCTGAGCAGATCCATGGTCCATGGAATTTGTGGGTCTCCCTTGGCCTTCCAGTGTCCCTGTGCCTGTCTCAGGTGGGACATCTACCTGCCCCACCCCAGGAGAGAGACCCCTGTGGGGATGCCCTCCAGTTGTGTCTTTCCCAGGACGATGTCCCCCTTCCACATCTTCTATGGATTCTTGCCGGTCCTTGGTTTGTTCAAGCCTCATTTCCTCACTTTTTGCTTCTTTGTATTTCCATTTAATTTTGGGTGACTTTTTGATACGATTCAGACTCAGAGCCAAAAATCACAGGTCTGAAAGGGCATTGGCAGGGAAATTCTTTTTCCTCTTGTGGCCCCTGGCTTCCTATTTCCATCCCTAGACACAACCTGTGCTGTAATGTTTTTTCCTTCTTTCTTTTTTTCTTTTTTTGCTGTGCTTCTGCTCCTAGAGACTCATGTTTTACGTACAAAAGCTAATAGATACATCTGTTTTCCTTCCCCCATATAACTTTTTTTTTAAAGGAAAGGTGCAGGCAGGAATGAAGGCAAACAGGTAGGCAGACAGGAAGAGAGAGGAGGAAGATGCATTTTATTTTATTTTCATTTAGTGGTTCATCTTGGTGGCTCTTCCTCGCCGGGATGTGAACCTGGGTCCTTGGATATCTATGGCCAGTGCCGGTTGAAGGCAGTGTATCCAACCACTACTCCACCAGGGCGTGCCTTATTTATTGAGTACTGCATTTATTTGATTCAAAGCCACACGTTTTTGGTGCCATTTTAATGTCCCCCAAAATTGGGTGTAGCTTACATTTGAAGGGAATGTTGTAAATCTCTTAAAAAAATTTTTTTTTCATGGAAATCTCTTGAGAAATTGGGGTGCTTAGAATGATGGCTTAGAATTGAATAAATATATTTATTTTTTTTTTGGGGAGGAAGGAAGCAGGCAGGAAGAAAGAGAGAGGTGAAGAAAGCCTTTTCTTTTATGTAATTTTGTGTAATTTAATTGCTCCTCCCAGTCCCAGGCCATGAACCCAAGTCCTTGAGCTGTATGTGGATGGCGTTCTAGGCCCAGGCTCAACCCCTGGGCCCCCAGGGTGCACCGGAGTTCACATTCTTAAATGGCTGAACAAAAAAACTTCCATGATCATTTTGTGACACATGAAAATGATACGAAATTCCAGTTTCAAAAGAAAGTTTTACTGGAGCACACTTGTCAAGGTTTTAGCATGACAAAGACAGAGCTGAGTAGTCAGGACCTTATTGCCCCCATCACCCAAAATACTCTCTGGCCCCGGTTCTTGGACCTAAGCATCCATCCAGATCGCCTGGAGGGTGTGGTAAATGCAGACGCCCAGGCCCCCTCCCAGCCCATCTGGTCCTGGAGGTCTGGCACCTGAGAGCCCCATGTCTGCCAAGTTCCCAGGTGTGCTGAGGCTTCGGGTCCAGAGACCCCATTTGAGAACCACATGTCCTGTGAATGGACCCTAACTGATTGAACAGCTTGAATGGACAGCTATGTTGTTTCAGGTCTTGGGATATAATGGACGATGTTGGGTTGATGACCCGGCTTCTGGGTCATAGTGCCTGTGGGAACCTCCCCGGAGTAGATTCCATTCCATGTCAGGAACCTCCGGGTCCAAGGGAATTTGTGTTACTAAAATTGCTGTCCCCCAGGTCACCTTTGGTAGTTTCGCCACCCACCCTTCAGCTCCACACCGTCCACATACATCTTGTGGCTTCTTGAAGTTTGCATAGATTTTGTCAGCTCTGACTCCCCATGTCTTTTTTCTGCTCCCTGCTGCCGTCACCTTCCTTGCTCTCTGTGCACCTGCTTTCCCGCCCAGTGAGGCCAAGAAAATCAAAGCCCAGAGAGATTAAATCACCTTCCTGAGTTCACACAGCTGCCAAGTGGCAAAACCAAGAGGTGCACCCCTTGGGCTTGCAGTTTATGCAGCTTGATGCTCTGCTGTTGGTCTTTAACTCTGAATGCAGCTGGTCACAGTTACTTAGGTGATCCCCTCTGCTATCTGCTCAAGACTTCACCCTTAGGCCACGTGATGCCTGACCTACCAGGATGCCCAGAAGATATTTGTAAATGAAAAAAGGAGTGATTTACACATGGCCAACTTGCCAGTTGCAGAAGCTGCATTAGAATCCCCTCTCCTGCCACTGCCACTGTTCATGATGCTTCCATTTCTCCTGTGCAGCAGTCAGTTTTGTGAACCTGCCTGTCTCCCTCCCTCCCTCCCTCCCTTCCTCCCTCCCTTCCTCCCTCCCTCCCTTCCCTCCTCTCTCTCCTTCCTTCCATTTTTTTCTCCCTTCCCTCC